>VDFB02284464.1:0-28243 GCA_007258455.2 Sequoia sempervirens
ATTGCTTGCCATTTTCATTTCATTTGATTTTCTAGGTACTCTCCAAGTCCAAGTTTCCGAGTTTGCCTACAAGTCTTCATCTATAATACCATCTAGTTCTACCTTCCCCTAGTTTTCACTAGACATGGGAAGAGGAAGATGTAAATTTGTAAATTATACTAATGTAGTATTTACTTTCCGTTTTACAAAAACAATTTGCTATTTTCATTTTGTTTCAGACTATCAGCATCAGCGCATTTCATATGAGGATGCCATTTTGTACCCAATTTGCATTCAAATCAATCAAATACAACTAGACTCAACTTGTTTCTTTTATGTACTCATTCATTGACTCATTGGATGCATCTCTTATCATTGAATTTTGCAAAAAAAATGTGTTTTTAATGAAATTTAAGCATAACCTTGGTCATACTTGTCATTAGCCAAAAATTTAGAGGAAGTTACTATATAATTTACTAGGCTTAGGAATGCAACACAGAATATGTGTCTCAAAATTCTGACATTGGCTTTGCTTCAGCCATAAAGAGCTTTTGCTTGTCTTTAGTTTTTGTGTAGACATTTGTTTCAAATTTGAATAAACATTGTTGGAATATGAAGATATTGCTTAAGAACTTTTGGTTCTTGGACAACATATCCTGATACAAGTCACTTGAATAGATGATATGGACAAGTTGATTTTGGAAGCCAAAATCTGGAGTCCAAGAGACATTCTGCATTTCTCAGATATATATGTGCAAATCTGTACCATTCATTGATTTCAAGGATTCTTGGATGCTCTGGGCATGCATTTTGTTTTGTTTATGGTTATCTTACATTGTTTCAATTTATTTTGGGCTTAAATATTAGTTCAATTTGTAGGTTAATCGATGTACTGTGGAGCCCATTATTCCTATTCTCTTCCATCGCACAAAAGCAACATGTTTTGCATATGGCCAGACAGGTGAGTTTGCAGTTTTTATTAGTTTTGTTCTCCTGTGACAAATTGAACATGCTGGTGGTAGTTTGTAGTTGAGTAAATGAGTAACTGTGCAGCCAATTCAGTTTTGGTAGGCAAGTATAATTGTTTGATCTCTGTCCTCTGACAAATTGTAGAGGCTGGTTGTTTAAGTATATAAAGATTGAGATATTGTTTTCACATGAGTTTATTGTATTATTGCACTGTTGCTTGAGTTTTCACGGTTAAGGAACATTTATCACTTGACTGTAAAACTGAAATATGGAAATCCTCTGCCATATTTTTTGTTCAATTCTTTTGTAACCAGGTAGTGGAAAAACCTAAACAATGCAGTCATTACCTCTTAAGGCATCAGAGGATATACTAGGTCGTATAAATCAACCTGTATACCAAAATCAAGGATTCCACCTGTGGCTTAGCTTTTTTGAGATTTACAGGGGTAAACTCTTCGATCTTCTCAGTGATAGAAGGTATGTTGCACTTCCAGCCCTCATTAACTATTTCATAGAAGGTGATGGCACTTCAGTGAAGAATTAAACTGCAAATAGCGAACAAATTTAAAATTTTCTCACATGTAGCAAGCTATGTTGTCTGATATAAATTAAGCTTTCAATTTATGGATCACAAAATTTGAAAAAAAAATTGGTGACACAAAAATGTCTTGTTAAAATTTGACATTAAGTTCGAAAAATAAAAACAAGCTCAATTTCTCCTGAAATATCCAAATGTTAGTAAATGTTTCTGAAAATTTGCTTTCATCTTGTAAACTTCATTTTAAGCTTAGCTTCTATGAGTTGATGCCTAAGTCTAATGTTATAGTACCGGATTTAGGTTGGCCATGAATGCTACTTTTTACAGTTTGTTCTCAACAAGTTTTCTACAAGTATGATTTGAATAGACTTTAGATCTTTTTGATAATTTCATACATTGAAAACTGTATGGGCAAAGCATCCTCAAAAGCATTTGTATTCACTTATTGTGTGATTGAGAATGACTTGAATTTCAGGTTGATGATTACATTGGGCTTGCCACTTGGTCAGTTTAAGATCATTACATTGGTATCATAACCAGAAGCATTTTGTTTGAAGTCTACGATAATTGTAGGCTGCTCAAATTGAAAATTATATTTCTTATCTTTTTTTATTCTTTTCCTGAAGAATACTTGTTTTTGATTATTGCAAATGGGAAGATTTTCTTATAGGTATGCTTAAGCTGCCAGTTGTTAAAACAAAATCAGTAAGATATTATTGAATTAATTCAAGAATGTTGGATGATAAAACAATCAAATTAGAGGATTGACAAAAATTGGCAAAACTAAATTATTTTGAATATGTAAATAATGCAATAAGTGAGATAAATGAGATACGGGGGACAAAAAGGAGATGGGGGATATTGGCCAATTCTGAGTAAAGAAATTAAAAGTATTGTACATTCCTCCATAGTTGATCAAGCAAAGTAAGAAATAAACCCATATGTAAGGAAAGCCTAAATTATCCCTTGATCAATAGAACATCAAGGAGAATATGTGCTTGCTAACCCAGTAACCATCTATACTCTTATTAGGTCATAGGAGTAAACCATAAAAACAACTATGGCATAGCCCACCCTAAAGAAATGTATACTTAAAGCAAAAAAGAGATTGAACAAAACTTGCGATGCATCAAGGCCAGGATTAAAAGCGTCGCATTTTGGTACAAAGGTTGACCTAAAAAATTGTCAACCAGTTGAGAATAGAGTTTCCAAAAAAACTGACTTAAAAACACAAACCACTGGATCCCAATCAAGAAGAGTAAAAACTGCAACCGAAGACCGCACACAACAAACATGATACTACAAGCTCCGGATTCAATCAACTTGACGAGGCATTGCCTGTGAATACTTCCAAAACAAGCAAATATAAATACTAGAGAGAATTCAGACATTTGCACAGGTATTTACCCACAAATTTATAATATACTTGAAAATTAAGTGCCAACACCCACAGAACTTGCAAGATCTGACGCTACTAAAGAAGAAATTTTAATCGATCGGCTGAATAAATAGCTCGCTGCCACTGAACACGGGGCTATGGCAGAAGCTATGCATGCTGCAACGCGATGAGGACTTCATCTTCGGTTCTACTGTATCAGGATTTAACGGATTGGTGTTGTATAAATTAGAGTTTACTACGTGACCGTTTTCATAGTGTTAAATCCTTCAAACTCACAAACAATGAGAAGCAGTTTGACAATGGACAAACATTTACAGAACTAAATTTATTCGCAAAGAGCAACGGCTTACCTTTTGTCTGATTTTCGGGCTCCCTTGAGTACTTCACCTGCAGAGACAAAACAGACGGCTACTGAATCAGAAAATTGAACTGGATATTAACACCCAATGTTATTGCCGCTTAATAGAAGAAAGAGGTGACCCGAAAACCTACCATTGCTGCAATAAACCCCTCTTCTTCTTCTGCCTGTTTATTCCCGTTCAAGGGTGGCTTCGTGGTTGAGCTTCTTCTTGTTGGATAAAAGTTCGTGAAACCCTAATTCCCATAAAATTGTCAAACCCTAAACGGTTACGAGAAAACTCTAAACCCCTAAAGGGAATCTAGGCAATTATTTTTTTCTATATATTTACTAGCATATTTATATTTTAAAAATATATGTAAAGTACGTTGAGAGAGATCTTTCTCAAGGCACTTATTTTTAATCAATTGAACCTTAACCCAAAATGAAGCATATATATATATAATACGATGCATTATCATTATTGAAGCGTCTATTGCAACCTAATTGAACTCTTATTCTAACCTTAACTCAACACTAATTGAACTTTATTCCTAATCGTAGTTGTAATTGAACCCTAACCCTAATTGAATGCTAATTGAACCTTAATCCTAATAAATTCCTAACCTTAATTGAGACCTAACCCTAATTGTATCATAACCCTAGATAACTATAATTGAACCATAATACTAAACAAATAATAGTCCTTATCTTAATTGAACCCTAACTCCAACCCAAACCGTAATTTAACCCTAACCCTAATTAAACCCTTATTGAATGAACCTTAGTGAAGTTAGTGAATGAACTCTAACCCTAACCTGACCTTAATCATAATCCTAATTAAACCTTAACCCTTCTTAAACCCTAACCAAATTTTAATGATAACCCTAACTGAGCCTTAACCCTAACCTAACCCTTAGTGCAACCTAACTATAACCCTAACACTAACTTGAAGGTTTATCTTACAACCCTAATTAAACCCTGACCCTAATTGAACCATATCCTTAACCCTACCCCTAATGAAATTGTCATCCTAATTAAACCATAACTCTAACCTGATTGAACTCTTATTGCAACCCTAACTCTAACACGAATTAAACCCTGACCCTAACCTAATTGAACTCGTATTATAACCCTAACTCTAACACTAATTGAATTGTAATCGTAACCCTAGGTATAGTTGAAAACTAACCTAAATTGTATCAAAACCCTAGAGAACTCTAATTGAACCCTAACCCTAAAATAAACAATAACCCTTACCTTAATTGAACCCTAACTCCAATCCTAGCCCTAATTTAAGACTAACCTTAACCCTGACCTTAATTACATCCTTATTGAATTGTAACTCTAATTGATCCCTAACCCAAATTGAATACTAATTGAACCCTAACCCTAAGTGAATAGTAACCTTAATTAAAATCCAACCATAACCTTAATTAAACTTATTCTTCAACATTAATCCTTAAAAACTAAACACTCTTACTCTTTTACATTTAATTTTTTCAACTCAAATAATAATTTAACTATTTTAATTCATTTTTTTTTATAATTGTTCATTTGATATCATTTAACCTATGTCACAATTTATCACTTCATAAGAATATTATATATTTTATTTAAAAAGATAGTTAAAAATCTCTTCATATTCATTACAAAACTTACTAGCAAGAACCATATGTCTACTAAATTTATTCTAAATAATTAAAAAAAATCCATTAGCCTAATTGAACCCTAAAGCTAACCCTAATTGCATTATACCCCTAACTAAACCCTAGTTGAACCCTAACCTTAACACTACCCCTAATTCTAACCCTATCCCAAAATTTAATCTAGAACCCTAACCTAAAATTAACTCTAATCTTATTTGTATCTTACCTAACCTTGATTGATCCCTAACCCTTATTGGACCTTAAATAAACCCTAATTTAATTGTAACCCTTACCTAACCCTAATCCTAATCCTAATGTTGACCCTAACCCCAAGCTTTATCCTAGAAATTTAACCTTAACCTTAACCATAGCCCTAAAACTAATATTAATTAAATCTTAACCCTAATTGAACCATAATCCTAACACTAACACCTATTGAAGCCTAAGTAAACCCTAAGCCTCTTATTGAACCATATCCTTAACCCTACCCCTTATGAAATTGTCATCCTAATTAAACCATAACTCTAACTTGATTGAACTCTTATTGCAACCCTAACTCTAACACGAATTAAACCCTAACCCTTACTTGATTGAACTCGTATTATAACCCTAACTCTAACACTAATTGAATTGTAATCGTAACCCTAGGTATAGTTGAAACCTAACCTAAATTGTATCAAAACCCTAGAGAACTCTAATTGAACCCTAACCCTAAAATAAACAATAACCCTTACCTTAATTGAACCCTAACTCCAATCCTAGCCCTAATTTAAGACTAACCTTAACCCTGACCTTAATTACACCCTTATTGAATTGTAACTCTAATTGATCCCTAACCCAAATTGACTACTAATTGAACCCTAACCCCAAGTGAATAGTAACCTTAATTAAAATCCAACCATAACCTTAATTAAACTTATTCTTCAACATTAATCCTTAAAAACTAAACACTCTTACTCTTTTACATTTAATTTTTTCAACTCCTCAAATAATAATTTAACTATTTTAATTCATTTTTTTTGTAATTGTTCATTTGATATCATTTGACCTATGTCACAATTTATCACTTCATAAGAATATTATATATTTTATTTAAAAAGATAGTTAAAAACCTCTTCATATTCATTACAAAACTTACTAACGAGAACCATATGTCTACTAAATTTATTCTAAATAATTAAAAAAAATCCATTAGCCTAATTGAACCCTAAAGCTAACCCTAATTGCATTATACCCCTAACTAAACCCTAGTTGAACCCTAACCTTAACACTACCCCTAATTCTAACCCTATCCCAAAATTTAATCTAGAACCCTAACCTAAAATTAACTCTAATCTTATTTGTATCTTACCTAACCTTGATTGATCCCTAATCCTTATTGGACCTTAAATAAACCCTAATTTAATTGTAACCCTTACCTAACCCTAATCCTAATCCTAATGTTGACCCTAACCCCAAGCTTTATCCTAAAAATTTAGCCTTAACCTTAACCATAACCCTAAACCTAATATTAATTAAATCTTAACCCTAATTGAACCATAATCCTAACACTAACACCTATTGAAGCCTAAGTAAACCCTAAGCCTCTTATTGAACCATATCCTTAACCCTACCCCTTATGAAATTGTCATCCTAATTAAACCATAACTCTAACCTGATTGAACTCTTATTACAACCCTAACTCTAACATGAATTAAACGTTGACCCTTACCTAATTGAACTCGTATTATAGCCCTAACTCTAACACTAATTGAATTGTAATTGTAACCCTAGGTATAGTTGAAACCGAACCTAAATTGTATTAAAACCCTAGAGAACTCTAATTGAACCCTAACCCTATAATAAGCAATAACCCTTACCTTAATTGAACCCTAACTCCAATCCTAGCCCTAATTTAAGACTAACCTTAACCCTGACCTTAATTACACCCTTAAATTGAGTTGTAACTCTAATTGATCCCTATCCCAAATTGAATACTAATTGAACCCTAACCCTAAGTGAATAGTAACCTTAATTAAACACCAACCATAACCTTAATTAAACTTATTCTTCAACATTAATCCTTAAAAACTAAACACTCTTACTCTTTTACATTTAATTTTTTAAACTCCTCTTGAAGCTTAAGTAAACCCTAAGCCTCTAATTGAACCATAACCCTAATCCTAACTAAACCCTAACTTTATCTAACCCTAAATAAAATTTAACCCTAAATGACTCATAAGTGAACCCTTATTGAGCCATAACCCTCACCCTAATTGAACCATAATCCTATTTTTAGTTTATTGCCAACCCTGATTGAAGCCTGATTGAAGCCTAAAGCTAACTCTAATTGCATTGTGTACCCCTAACTAAACCCTAATTTAACCCTAACCCTAACACTACCCCTAATTCTAAACCTAACCCCGAGATTTAATCTAGAACCCTAACCCTAACCCTATTTGAGCCTTAACCCTATTTATACTATTATTTAATATGACGTATATTATTTTTTGATCTTACATTTAATCATATTCACTTTCTAACTCATGAAATTCAATAATCATAAGAAAGATGCATATTCAATAAAATTCTTAAGAAGTTAGGGATTTAAGAAACAAAACACTAAGTAACTACAAGTTACTTGTTTCTACAAACTACAAAATAAAGAAACTAAATAAATATAAAGAAATTCATTTTAACATAGGTTGGATGTAGATGCTAAATATTCACAAGACTTTCATAAAAGGTAATTTTATTTTCATAATTATCATGTTAGGGGAGAGGACCTAGTAGTTGTGCACCCTAACTTCGTGCTTCTCAAAATCCTACATGGAAATTTCAAATCACTCCAATTTTTTTACAATAGCTTACTTGGAAAGTCCCCTACTTGTAACTTTCGTTTTAGGGTCACATCATCAAATATGATGCCACATCAACATGCTTTTTGTCAAGGTGTCCAAAAAGGCCCAAAAACAAGTGCTGCCAATACTTGTGCATTCACATCATGGGTAGTTGAGTGTTGATGTGGCATCACATGATTAGTTGCTTTTTAAATCAAAGGAATACATTTTGTTTAAGTTATTTAATATTTTATATATTTTAATATACCATGCCCCTGCACTTATTATTAAAAGCTATTAATTTCGTTGAACTCAAATTATATATTATATTTAGAAAATTTAAATTAAATTAATTACATGAAAATAAAAAGGAAGTCAACCATTTATACTCGTATTATGTAAAATATTTTTAAAATTTATTGTAAGTTTGAAACTCACATCATGTAACCATCAAATATTATTGCTAAGGTACTAAGTCTCGTGATAAATATATACCATATTTGACAACTAAAACCCTCCAAAACTGGAAATAATTAAAATAAAAGAAAAAAGAAGCACTAGGACACGTGGCCGATTTTTGAAATGAGTAATGAATGGAAGCGTTGGTAAAGTAGGCAAGAATTACTATTTTTTTAATATCAAATTGGAATAGAAAATTCATTTATATAACTTATTTAAAAAGCATCATACGGTGCAGAAAAATCTTGGCTGGCGAGGGCTGCTCTTCACCATTGAATGTGGGCACAAAGGAGAATATCAAACAAACGTATGTACACGTGTCTGCCACGTTTAGATAAGCCCACCTGAGCCCTTTGATTCGGAAGATGACGTCTATTGTAGGCTTGTTTGGGATTCTTTCCACAATTTTCATAAATTTTTAATGGATTTAGTAGCATATTATTCGACACAAGTTCAGCAGTAACTTCATGAGATATCAAGAAACAGTTGACTATTATCTTATCCCTCACAAAAGCATGATGCAAAGCACTGGTCACTGCATCTTATGAAACGATCTGGCTCAAGGGAATACTTCGGAGATGAATCTGCATCAAATGGAGCCAACAATCCTCTTTTGTGAGATCAAAAGTTCCAAAGTGATGACCAATAACCTAATTTTTGTGCCAAAATTAAGCAAATTCAGATCCAACATCATTACATGCGAGGTGAGGTTCAGAGCAGAGGTTAAGTTGATTTGTTTTAGTACGCAGGATTAGCTTAAAAATATCTTCACATTGCCATTAAGAAAAATCAAAAACTTGAAATATCCAATTTTGCTTAGTAAAAGAAACTAAAATGGTTATTAGGAGAGGCTATCAGGTGTTTCCATTTTTAGATCGGGGCAACTTTAACAATTGAAAAAATTGATCATAGTTACCTAAAAACTTGTACCTTGACCCTTGGTAATTGTCTGCTGTCCCACAAAAGCAACCCTGGCTTGGAGACATATCTGGGGATGCCTGCAGACATCATGGGACTTCAGCTGGTGTATCCGAGCATCTCCATACGCTTCCCAAAAACATCCTTTGAAAACAAGTAGACTTCCACAGAAGATTATTAAATGTAACATATATTACAGTGATTTTTTTTCTCTTGTACTACTAACTTGTTGAAGAGAGGAAAAACAACTAATGAAAAATGCTAGAAGGTAGTTATTTGCCCATTTTTGTAAGAAAATTTATGACAAGAATTAAGGTGACTGCGTACAACAACATTACAAATTGATTGAAGTGGGAACAGGATGCTCCACGTCAGTCACCTATGCTAATAAAATAAAGCATTCCCTGCTCTGCATTTGCAATTTTCTTATAATTGAAAGAAATACAAGTAGAATGATTCCAATATGATTATTAGTTTATACAAAAGAAAGCCTTGGAGATTATTTATCCACTATTGAAAATATAAGTAAAGTAGGAACGTCACACATTACGAAGTGTAGGAGGTGAAGAAATAATCAATTTCAAAGATGTTGCTTTCACTTAAAATAGCAACCATTTCCTTTGTTAGAAAAAGGCACCCTTTCTACAGGGTATTTGTCTGTATTGCTAAGTTCAAGGGCACTTCGAGGGCTTCTAAGTGTAGAACTATAAAAAATAGGATAGTGTTAATAAGTTGATTTGTCCTGTTAAAGATTGTCACTATAGCGAGCATTCAAAGTGTAATGAGTACGCAGAGAAGTGTTGAAAAGACATTGATAAAATCTATCATACAATTTTGATTTTCCAAGACTTATATTGCTTTTGTTGGTCAAATACAGGATTTTTCTGTCAAGACCAATATTATCCCACAAAAACATTAAAAATCCCTTAAATCACAAAAGACTTTTCTTATTTT
The DNA here is from genome assembly GCA_007258455.2 of Sequoia sempervirens. Lineage (NCBI taxonomy): Eukaryota > Viridiplantae > Streptophyta > Pinopsida > Cupressales > Cupressaceae > Sequoia > Sequoia sempervirens. The sequence continues at coordinate 10,022 of VDFB02284464.1, forward strand.
CTACAATGATTTTCTTACTCAATTTGAGAAGTCTTCACAGGTATCTCTATCATTTACTTTCAGTACCTTAATAGTGGATACAACCACCCTTCTAGATCTGGTTGCCTCTTTTGTAATCCTGCAAGCACAGGAATGGCTGAATCGAAACATTGTTGCAAAATTAGATTCTTTGCTTTATAACTCTCTTCACCATTGCCGGAAGAGAGACCTAATTGAGTTGTTGGATTAGAGTTGGCCATGAGCTTCATCCACGAAGAGGAAACTGCTTCACCTGTACACATGCACTCCCAGATGCTTTAGCTACTCAGAAAATTTTCACACTTTAATAGTTATTCTATATTTTAGAGGATTTGTTGACCTGTACGAACAAAAAAAAGCAAAGAAATATTTTTTCTCACAAGAAAACAAGAAAGGTTGAGCTTGCAGAATTGTTAATAAACACTCAAGAAATAAAAACGGTTCACATTGTGTATTTTAGAATAGCAACCACTGATCTTACAACTAAAGAAAATAACCGCCACCACTCATGACAGTCAAAAGGATGTCAATTTAAATGCAGCTTCAAAAACTTTACGGAGAATATTCCTTGAATGCTTTCACTGTATAATGCCTCTCGGCGTAATTACGCCGAAGGCGTTCCCCTTTGGGGAAGAGATACCTAACATGGGAGATCCACAACTAGCATCGAAGCAGAGGCGTGCAAGATGATTGAGTCATTGCTCGCCGTCTAATCTCGTCGTTGCTTTTTCCCATTTTCTTCATGTTGTTTTTTCCTTTGCATTGTTTTTTTGTTCGTTTCATGTGTTAGCTATTGCAAATGAAACTTAAAAAAAAATGATTTACGAATTTCTTACATTCTAAAGTTATGATTATACCTATTTAATTACAATTTTATTTATTGTAAGTTAGGTAATGGAAAGTGGAATCCCATCTCCTTAAAAACAAAAATTGCATACACCTTAAACAGACTTGTGCCGGCCAACTCAAAGACTTCTAATTCTTTTTTATTTATCATTGTGACTATATTATGGTAGGGGTCCCTCTTTATACATTTTCATTACTAATTTATTTAAATACTTAAATAACTATTATATATTTATTATTTATTAAAGATTTAAATTAAATATTTTATATTTATATTTATTTATAATTTAATTATATTTCTTTTATATAAAATATATAATATAATTATATTTATTCTTATATAGTATATTTAATATAATTTCAATTATTTAATATATTTTTGCAATAATATTATATTTTAAATTGTATATTTATATTAAATATTTAATTGTAAATTATATACACACTGTTAATTATTTAATATATTTTAAAAATAATCATATATTGTAACATCATATATTTATATTAAATGTTAAATATTTAATATTCCAAAATATTTTCATCTTATTATATATTATTTTTTATATAAAATTTATATTATACTTAGATTTATAATCAAATATCATATTCTATATAATACAAATTATTAAGTACATATATAATATTATATATTTATAATAAAATGCTATTTAATTTAATTTGTAACAACCACTTAAGAGCTTATCTCTTAAAAAAAAAAAAAAAACTTTAAGAGCAAAATTAGGGTACCAAGTTGTAACTAAATCACCAAACCATCCTTTGAAGGAACAACCATACTTTCACTGGATGGCCATGCTCTTTTAATACCTAGGGAAGCATCAACACTTGATGTTTTGGTTTCTTGAATAAGAAGAATATATGGTTTTCTATATATCAAGAAGTATTTAACACAAATTATTTGTGATTATCCCCTAAACCTATGTCTATATCTTCCTCTTTGCCTTTATTTAGCGAAAATTGAGTCAAACTAGAGCACTTACACTAAATTCATGTAAACAAAATTCAATCAAATAAAAATAATTGAAATTTGGATGAGCATAATTGCATAGACATTTAATCCTTTGTGTTATCTTTTGATTTTAGCAAAGAGAGACACAAAGAGATAAATGGATAAAAAGGAAGAGGGAAATATAGAGAGAGAAGGGGAGACACATATAGCCACTATGGATATCACAATATAAGATAAACCAATGGGATACTACCATTAATGTTGATAAAAGAGAAAAAAGCTTATATTACTAGCCTTTGGCATTAGCATGCATGTGCCATAATAGTGACCCCACTACATGGTCATGTGCCATGCAATTCTTAGCATACAAAATCTAACATGCAACCAATCTAATTTGCTTGGTTTTAAATGGTCTATCAAGCACTAACTCTAGAAGGGGTGAGAGAGACACTCATCCAAATTATTATATAAGTGTAGCATCCAAGTTAGTGTATTCAAAGGTAGAATCTTACGCATTGAGAGATAGATCTACTATTAGGTTGTGTCTTTCTAGTTCACTCTTGATAAATGTTTTAGTTCAAGCATTGCTAAGAGTTTACGAGATAAAATTATTGCAATATATCAAACTAAGTGTCTTGTAAATAAATTTTTTTTAAAAGAAATTTGTATTCTTTAAAGATGCATTAAGGAGACTCTGTAACCAAAGATTTAAATTCTTTCATCTACTAGTGAGTCATTTGACTTCCATAGATTTAAAATTGTTCATTGTAGGATACCATATTTTTGTTTTGAAGCCTATTTATCCAAAGTGGTTCAATATCCTTTATGTGTTCTCTATAGTTGGGGTTGTAGAAGTTTCTTTGAATTGTTTGGGTATACCACTCAATTATGTTGTATCTACAAAAAATTGTAAAGAAAACAAGCTTATCCTAAAAAAATGGATGGAAAAAACACATCAAAAGGGAAAATTGATTAAGGTGGAAGATGTGTAGAATTTGAGAAAAGAAAGACTTGATGAAATGATTAATTAATGTTCCCCCAAATTGAAGAGGTTAGTAAAACTAAGTACTGAAAATTATGGACATTATTGTGATTATATGGAGCAAATTTGTTTGCACAATCAACATGGGACTAATTGCAAACTTAGATGTTGCCAATTACAATCCTAGGATTATTAGTTTGATTAGTTGTGCTAACTATAGTTTCCTTTTCCAAGCATTGAATGAAAGCCTATAGAATGCACAAAAAATCAAATTTCATAAAAGAAAAGTTATGAAATCCATGACAAGAAACCATTTTAGAAGATAAAGCTCAAAAAAAAGTATGTCTTCCAAAGGTAAGTTTATGGATTGTAAGCTCTTTTTAGTTTTAAGTAGAAAACATGGCTATATGTATAAACTTTGCTATTCAATTTCATTGGGTTTTGTTCACCAATATATTTTCGAGTTCATTTCCATCTTCTTTGTTGTTTATGATTGGTTGAGACTTGAAAAGGTGTGTAGTAAAGCTTTTTCAAGGTTGAGGTCACGCTTGACACTATCGGTAGAAAGCTAAATGATACCCATTTTAAATTCCAAGGGTTTATGTCATCAACGGACGTGGATTACATGTGATACCACATCGAGAGCTTAAATAAGATTGTATGTAGTAGGAAGTGTTGCATGGTCCATCTAATGTATCCCATTAATCTTACACACTTTAAGAGATTTAACTAATACCATGCCACCATGCCATGTCCTGAACATCAAGTGAGGTGTATATTCTTCAACCTATAAATGGAAGTAGCTCACATCTCAAAAAGTAGTTTTGATAAATTATTACTCCAAAGGCGTCCCCACGCTGAGTTTTTCGAAGCCCTTTTGACGTCGAATGGTCCAAATTACAATGGACTACGATTAAAGGAATCTTAGCCGTTCATTATTTTCGCCATTCTTTCGGCTGTTTTTCGCATTTTAGGTATTGCTGATTTCCCTGCCGCTATTGGTTTCCGCTTGGCGAGCTACAACCTGAACCGCTTTCACATCCGTCGTTTTCACATTCGCCAGGGTCGGGAAATTTACGGGAATCAAGGTTTCAGTCATCCACTAAATTTTAGAAGTTTATGGCGGTTAGGTTAGAAAGAGGCCCTCAAACGGTATGAGTCGTCTTCACGTCTTCTCTCCCTTGTATTTTCATTTTTACACGTACAAGTTCATTCTTTATTTTTAAGAGATAACAACAAATAAGAATGGGCTGGAAATAAGAAACCCTAGTTTTATTTGTTTAAAAACCATAGAAGATTTGGAGTGGATTGTAGCTGTGGCTCTGCAATGTTGGGAGTCACGTCGGCCATTAAAGTCTGCATTAGTTTTTTATCGCTTTCCATACGGAATTCGGCTTTTTAAGGTACGTTTTCGTTTTTTGTCTATGGAAAATGAATATATATAAAGAATGAACTTGTAAAAATATATACTATTATATATAATAATAAAAATAATTATATTGTACATAATTTACAAATATAATAATTATTAATTAATAATTATACAAATTATATTTAATAGTTTTGTTAAAAAATATAATATATAATAATAATAATAAATAATATAATTATATATTAATTATGTTAATAAATACTTAATTATGTAGGGTAAAGGAAGCCATAACCTTAAAATCTAAAAGTGCTCATTATTAGGATCTTGGCCGTAATTTTCATTTTAATAAACATACTCTAAACCAATAGCTGTGGGGAAAGCAGTAATAAGAATAAAAGCAGTAGAAAAAATGGCAAAAATGATGAATGATTGAGATTCACTTAACCATCTTACAAGGCCTTTCGGGGGTAAAAAGAAAGCTACAATATTACTAATAGCCACTAAAAATTGAAACCTGTTTTTATATTGAATTGTTTGAAAAAATGCCTCAAAGAAATGTGGTCTTATGGTGATGGAAGGACATGACAAGCCATAGACAAGGCAGTGAACTATTTGAAAATTTTCCTCAAATCTCACACTATATGTAGCCTATTGGCTAATAAAGACAGAGAAGCTCAAAAGATAGAGAATGACATAAAGTGACAAATTTAGATAGATAGATTTCAAGAGAGAGAGAGAGAGGAATAGACAAAGAGAGATAGAGCATGAGAGATATGATAATTCACCTTTAAGACCTCTTCAATGTACCCATTGCACACTTAAGTAAACAAACATATAGAGAGAGAAATAGAGAAAGAGAAAAGAAGTGAAGAGGGAGAGGGAGATAGAGATAAGATATAGTTAGGTTGCGAGAAAAAAGAGAAAGAGAGAGGGAGCAAAATGAGACAAGATAGAGACCAAGATAGATAAAGAGAGAGGAACAAATATAGAAATAAAGGGATATGAAGATGGATAGGGACAAAAAGGACAAAAGAGAGAAACAAAGCTAGAGATAGAGATAGAGAGAAAAAGTGAGACAAATAGAAATGGAGAAATAAAGAGGGAGATAAAGAGATATAGAGAAATAGATATATAGAGAGATAGGTAAAGATATAGAGGAACAAAGAGGGAGAGAGAGAGAAATTTAGATAAAGGAAAAGAGAAAGAGAGAAGAGGAGAGAGACATAGAGATAAAGTCACATCTCTCCCCCTCTCTCCCCCTCTTCTCTATCTTTCCTTTACATATCTCTCTCCCTTTCTCTTTTTACCTATCTCTAATTCTTTGTTTGTCTATCTCTCTCCCTCTCCTCCTTTCTCTATATCTCCTTATATCTCTATCTCTTTATCACTCTATCTCACCATCTCTATCTTTGTATTTTCCTCTATTTTCCTCTCTCCCCCTTTATCTCTATCTCTACCTCTATTTTCCTCTCTCCCCCTTTATCTCTAGGCATTTTTCCCTCTCTCTATCCATCCATCTATCTCCCTCTTTATCCCTCTCTATATATTTATCTCTTCCATCTCTATCTATCCATCTCTCATCTATCTTTTTATCTCTCATTTTCCTTCTCTCCATATCCCTCTCCTTCTCCTTCTCCATCTTTGTCTCTATCTTCCTCTCTATCTCTATCTCCTTATCACTCTCTCTCTCTCGCTCTTCCACCCTATGTCTCCCTCTTTCTATCCCTATATCTCCCTCTCTCTATATTGCAAACATAACATGTGCTTGTTGGTAATGGAGCTTGATTATCTACTTGATTTTAAGGTTTTATTTCAATCATGTTTGGATCCCTGTAAGTGGATACATAGTTGATTTGAAGCTATCACTTCTCTATTGAGACATTTTTTGCACAAACAACATCATTTGTTAAATGGCCTACCATAAATGTATGAAAAAAAATAGACCAAAATTTATCCTAATTAACCTCCCACACATCTTCGGCGTACCCATTGCACACAGTAAGGTGTGATTGCTAGTTATTAATCTATTCATGGTGCAAAATGGAATTTATAGTCATGGCATGTGTAGTTTATTTATTTACATTAGTAAGGTATTTATTTATCATTGTAAAGGAAAATAAATTTTAGATGTTTATATAAATAAATATATGAATAATGCAAATATATTGGAATATGTGTGTATAAGGATTATGAACTAAATTGGGTAATGTGTGTATAAGGATAGTAAAGGCTAGGGGAATGATCCCAACTATTCATGAGATTTTGTCATTTGTCAGTGTCATGTAAACATATCAAATTATTTCCTCAAAATGGGCATAAACCTAAATGGGAAATGGCATGGGTATGCAAATTTCACCATTACAAAAGTAAAAAATTGATAGTTATGACACTTCTAATTTAGTTTCATTATTGTAAAGGTGAAAAGTACATACGTTGCATTTTTTATTCTTGATTTTACAACACTTTGCATGAGAGTTTTAAGGATATTGTTCTAGCATATGATTTTGATTAATTTGGCTCTACTATTAATCCAAAAATTGAAATTACAACATCTAATTCATGTAAGAACTAAAACATTTTGTCCATTGGAAGATCAATGAAAAAAAAAATTAATTACATCACGCACAAGATGTCACTACTTTCTTTTTATTTGGATCCAAAATATCCTTCCAATACAATTAATTAATTACATCACGCATGAATAAGACTCTAGAAAGAGAATGCATGCAAATAGAGACTACACACCAAGGAATTGGAAGTTAAAAACATGTCCAACTAAGATTATCTTGATCATCTCACATCGTTCTATGACAATGTCAATTATTGATAGTGAAAACACTCTCTCTCACTTTATGTGTCTATATCTCCCTCTGCTTTCTTTCTTCCTCACTCTCTTTCTCTGGCTCTATATCTCTCTTTTCCTCTCTTTTAAAATACCAACATCAAACACCTAATATTCAAAAGAGACATAAAGTTAAATGCATAAGGAGAGACAAAATCTATTCAAAAGAAAGGCGGCCCTTGTATCTCTTACTTTTATATCAATAATTTGTAATCTATGCAGATCATGTATATCCTAGACAAATAATACTTTTTTCAATACAATTTGTCAAGACACCAATAAACTTGAATTAGGCATGCTAAAAACTATGAATATTTCATCTTAGTACAAAACATCTCATTTCTACCATCACAAAATCATATTAGTATCAATCTTAAACATACATCGTGCTCCTTTAGGACTAAGATATGGCATAAATTTGTTATACATTACAGTAGCTCTCATATCCATAACTTTTGCACAAATAATATCTAGTTTTAAATTTTCTGGTTTGTGGAGTTAACTGTTGAAACTTGCCAGAGTAAATTAAATTTGATTAGATATCAGATATATTCCATTCAAGATATTACCAAGAGAGATAAAGAGAAATGGAAAAATAGAGAGAGATATAAAGATAGAGATGAAGATAAAGAGATAGATATATAGAGAGATAAAGAGGGAGAGAGAAAGAAAGAGAGATGGTAAGAGAGAGAGCGAGATAGAGAAAGAAGAGAGAAAGAGAGAGAGATACATGAATAGATAGAGTGAGAGACAACGAGTGCATGAAAGAGAAATACAGATGGAGAGATAGAGATATATAGGGAGGGATATTGACAAAGAGAGAGGAATAGAGAAAGATAGATAGAGTGGGGATATATATCTCTCTCCCCCTCTCCCTCTCTTAATAGATCTTTATCTTTCCCCACTCTCTTCCCCTTTCTCTCCATTCCTCTATCATTCTCCCTCCCTCTCTCTCCCCCTCCCTTTCTCTCACTGTCTTTTTCTATAGCTCCATGTTTCTCTATCTTCCTCTTTCTCTCTTTCTCCTTCTCTCCATTTGAGCTTTGTTTGTATCTTTATCTCTCTTTCCCTCTCTATATTAATCTCCCTCTATATTAATCTCTCTTCCTCTATCACTTTATCTCTCTTATCTAGATTTTTCTCCCTTCCTCTCTTTCTCCTTATATTTCTCTCTCTCACCATATCTCTTTGTCCCTCTCTATCTCTCCACCTCTATTTATATCTCAACCTCTCCCTCCCTCTCTATTTCTCTTTATCTCTCTTTGTCTCTATCTTTATCCCCCCTTCTCTCTCTATGTTTCTCTCTCTTCTAATGGGTTTCATAATAATCCTTTTCTACATCTAATTGTTTTCTTTTATCAAATTTTGAATTTTTGCACATCCTCTATCCTTTCATTCAATCCTTTTGAAAGGAAACCATGGTAAGCATGACTAATCAAACTAATAACTTTAGGATTGTAATTGGAAACATCTAGACCTAAAGTTATTCCCATGCTAATTGTATAAATAAATTTGCTCCATACTTGCAATTAGTCCCATGTTCATTGTACAAACAAATTTGCTGCATATAATCAAAATAAAATAATGTCCATAATTTTCAATACTTGTTTTTAGTAGTCTCTTCTATTTGGACATGAACTTGGCTATGAAAAATAATGAATTTATAATCTATTGAATTCCAAATTAGTACAAAATGAAGGTTTCATTACTCTGTCAAGTTACACTTCAATGCATTAAATGCCTTGCATAATTCACAATCCATGAGAATTCATATAAAATAGTGGAGTGCTTTTCCTCTATCCCATCCCTTGTGTCCTTGTTGTTGCTTGTCAGATTAGTATAGGGACTTCCACCTATTATCAGATCAAAACCTCCAATTGAATTAATCATTTCATTAAGTCTTTCTTTTGTCAAATTCATTTCTAGAGAAGGGGAGAGATGGACATATATAGATATATATTCATTTCTCCTTTATAAGAAGTGTTTCATTCATGGTAGCTCACTCTTTTCACTACCTATTCACTTGATCTAAAATATGACAAAATAAATTAGATTTTTGAAATGTCATGATTGAGTAGTAGAAGCCCACAATTTTTGTTAGATGGCAAAGACTGGTCACTTATGTTGTATGGAAGTGGTGATACCCATGGCAAAGGTTAACGTTGTGGATCTATTAGCCAACAAAGATGATGCTCCAAAATTTTTTATTCAACTGGTGACAATGGATGAATAATGATTTTTGATTCATTCTAGATTTATTAAATATGTGAAATCTCTCAACAACCTGAGATACTCTCTTCCAATGCTACATAATGACATGGGCCATAAGGATACAAGATAATCATCATTCACTTAAAGACATGGGTATATTCTTTTCCTTATTATCTTAAATACCAAACATATTTTATTTACTTAAAATATATTTTAAATCAAATAGATATATAAATTTAATTGTTTTAATACCAAACATATTTTATTTAGTTAAAAAACATTATAAATTATAAAATAGATATATAACAATAATTCTCAGAATTTTTTATGGTCTTATCCAAAATCTCTCTAGAAATTTTTATGGTCCTACCCAAAATCTCTCTAAAATTTTTATGGTCTTGCCCAAAATATTCCCTTTGATGTGATAAGTCTTCCTACAATTTTCTACAGGAATTTGAACACAACGGGCTCCCATGACATAGAATGTACAACATTTTTTAGGTCTCCACATTATTCCCATATCTTCTTCAAATTCAAACAAATAAAATAAAAAATCCCTTAAAATTTATTATTTTTAAACAATTAGGAAATCTCAATCTAAAATTATAGCATGACTAAATTTAATTTTAATCCATTTGACCTCCAAATTATGCAAGGGTGTGATATTATAAAACTAATGATGGTCACTAAGTTTGATCAATCTTTGTACCATGTGACGTCCCCATGAGAGGATGCATGATGGTAAGCTAGATGACAAATGAACATGATATAGGTGGTGGCCATGCCTATATTTGCAAGACAAAGCTTGTTAAACATGTTAATCATAGGTGCAAGTGAACCCAGGTCTAATACATTAACAAGAATCTGAAAAGCAGATGCATGCAAATAAAGACTACACACTAAACATGAAAGCTCACACATTGAAGTAGATAGAATCCATTAAGATTATGCAAATTAATTCACGTCAATTGAGAAAACAAAAAATGACATGGGCCATAGGAATACAAGACAATCATCATTAACTAAAAAACATGGCTATTGAACTTCCAAAACTCTTCAGCGTACCCATTGCACACCAAGGTGTGATTGCTACTTGTAAATGATATTGGAAATGATTGATGACAAGGGAGGAAATAAGGTATGTAATATATAGTAAAGAAAACAAGTATGTAGAAATTATATTATTGGAAAACATGTAATGTATAGAATAATTTGTCTTAGTAAAAAATTCCACTCTATAAAAACATGGATTAATTGTTTTGAGAAAATCAATAATTAGGAGAATAGCAAAACATGTATTGAACATGTATAAAATATAAAGCATGTTTGAATGGCAGTAGACAATGTCTTTTTTTTGTCATGTGACAAAAGTAGTTTTTAAAAAAGTGCTTAACGGCCATAGAATCCTTTGTTGGCCTATAAACTGCAAATAAAGAGGAATATATTACGATACATTTGATTGTGCAAATAAAAAAAATTAAACACATTTTTTGGAATGGGTGATTGAGAATTTAGTTCAATGGAAATAGCTTCTTCTTTTCTAATTTATCAAACATTCTATATATATACATATGTAAATATATATGTATATATGTACATATATATATATACATATGTATATATGTACATGTATATGTATACATATGTATATATACATATATATATGTATATATACATATGTATGTATGTGTATATACATATGTATATATATGTATATATACATATACATATATATATATACATATGTATATATATGTATGTATATACATGTATATACATATATATACATATGTATATATGTGCAATGTATATACACGTAATATATATATACATATACGTGTTGTATATATCATATGTAATAATATATATAATACATGTATATGTATATATACATGTATATACACATGTATATATACATGTACATATACATACATATATATATGTATGTACATGTATATGTATACATACATACATATATATATATATATACATATGTATATATACATACATACATATACATGTATGTATACATATATATATATATATACATATATATATATATATACATATATATTGTATATATATACATATGTATGTATGTATGTATATATACATATACATATGTATATATACATATGTATGTATGTATATACATATGTATATACATATGTATATACATATGTATATATGTACATGTATATACACATGTATATGTATATATACATATACATGTGTATATCCATGTACATGTATATGTGTATATATATACATGTACATGTATATGTATATATATATACATGTATATATACACATGTATATATACATGTACATATACATACATATATATATGTATGTACATGTATAATACATGTATATATATATGTATATGTATATATATGTGTGTGTGTGTATGTATGTATGTATATATATGTATGTATGTATGTATATATATCTATGTATATATACGTATATATATGCATATATATGTATATATGTAAAATTAAGGAATCAAATAAAAATAAAAAAAACAAGACAAGAAAGAGGAAAATGAACAAAATGATCACCGGGGAGCTGCACTTCGAGGGCTTTACTCTGACATTTTTTATTGTCTGATTTCTCTTTTTTCTCATCTATAGGCCAAGGCTGGGAAGAATTTAAAGATTGACTTTCAAATACAACAGATCAAACTCCAAGTTAATCAATTGCTCAACAAACAAAAGGTCATCATAGCTCAGGGCCTAAACTCTTATTTTCAAGACTAATTCACTTCTTTGTTCATGATTTGCATTACTTCATGGTGTTTTTATGCTATTGTCATGTACTTCTCAGACTATTGTACTTGTTATTGATGGCATCCATCTGACTCTTGGTCTTGTTTCTAGGTTGTTGTATTTGTTTTGTTCACTATTGGTTTTGTTGCCACAATCCTTCGTTATGTAGTTGTTATTATTGTAGCAGCTTTGTGGTTCATGCTCTTGTTGTATCTCTTTTTGTTGTAGCTCCTTCTCAAGGTTCTATTGTATTTTTTACTATTGTAGCAGTTGCTGCAATTGTTGTGGCTGTAAGTTTATTTTGCAGTTTAATACTACACTCTCCTTGTAACTTTGCATTATCAATACAAAAAAAAGAGGAAAATTATGTTGGAAATGGTTTCTTTAGTAATTCTTAAGAAGTTCACAATTTCAATATCTATTCACATTTGACTAGTGTTAGAAATAATGTATTAAATCTTTTAATTTTTCTTTATAGTAATCAAAAATTACATTTTCATTATCAATATATGCATATGATTATTGAAAGGAGCATTTAGGAGCAATGAATAGAGACAATGTTTGTTTTTAACAAAGTAGTGTAACATGCCCATTGTTCTACCCAATAATTTTACTATGTTTTAACCTCAAGCAAATAAACTATGATGCCAACACTTAGCAATAAAATTCTTCTTTTCAAATACAAAGATAATATGCAAATTTGAAATAAACATTATTCTAAACTTTCCCATTGCATTACAACTAAATATTACAATCTTTCCAAAGTATTGATTTTATATTACATAATCTTAAGATAACATCTCACATTTACAAAATTCCATAGAAATGGATACAAGAATACATACATAGCTCCTATGAGTTTAGTGGCAATTTATATTTATATTGGTCCACATGTCCTTGCATTGGTGCATACATTTTAGATGTCCCCATTCCTTGGTGCATACATTCTAGTTTTCCCCAATACGGGCGCATACATCCTCAAATCTTGGGTGCCAACTGATGAGGAGAAGCATCAGTCGAGCGCTTTTCTACCAACCACAGACTTATTGCGGTCCCCCACACATCTACCTAATTGGTAAGATGGCCCTACCCTTTGATGAAGAGAATGGTTTGGTAACCTCACAATAATAGCCTTCTTGAGCTTGGTGTTGTGTCCTACATAACTAGAGCTTCCATATAGTGGCTACAACCTACATGTATGATAATCCCAACCTAGCATGCAAAACTGGATCACTGTGAATTAATAGTGTAAATAGTGGCAACTTACACTACTTTAGCCAAAGAATTCATCACCTAGTACTTCGAGTGAGAGTTGTCTATTTCACACACCTTCCTAGCTAGATTTGGATTTGACCATTCATATTTTTTGGATAGGTTATCCCTCTGCCATCGATTATCCTAACCCCCATGAATAACCTATTAACATTTCATGTTAAGAAGAAAGTGATGACATAACATCTTGACTAACTGTGTTACACCCTTTCTATGGATTATCCTAACCCTAGGAATAACCTAATTAACCATATGGCATTCATAATGTCACAATCATTAAATGACTCTATTTCAAAAGTACAATCTCAACAATAAATGACTTCATTCAAGAGTATATCTCAACAATAAATGATTCTCATTAAAAGTATAATCTCATCAATAAATTATCTCAACTCAAAATTATAACCTCAATAATAAATGGCCTCAATCAAAAGAGTAATCTTATCAATAAATGAATCCATTCAATAAACAAGTAGACAACCCAACCAAATAGGTTATTTCCAATCTAGGGGTTTCAATCAAAGTAATGTAATGACAAAGTGATCATCATAAAAACTTCTCTTTCAATATATCACAAATATTCTCATGTTTACTATATTTGTATAAAATATAGAGGACAATAGCTTGAGAAGGGTTTGTGCTTCTACACCTACAAGTCCTCTACTCATCACGACTTTGGGTTGTCGATATGTGATTCCCCTTCTACAATTTTGTGAATAGGAATAGACCCTTAATCAAAATAATAAAATAGCATAACCAGAAAATACATTTCTCAACCCTATTATTGAATATTGATATAACCATCAAGTATACACCCTAACCTTAGGACAAAGACTCTTTTCCTATTTCAAGTTTATATGACTAATCAATCAAGTAAAGATTATCAATCATGGTTTGCATAACATCACAACCTAGCAATGATGATATTTCTATCATGCCACCTTTCCCATGGTATTGCTAACCTTATAGTTCACAAAGGTTTACCTAACATTATAAGCTAACATAGCCCAAATAGCACTTCAATATAATATAAATATATTCTTCACAAGCCAGGGAATATCTATATAATCTTAACTCAATATAGTATCTAGTAAAACGTAAACACTCGTAATCCAATATATATAGTAAATGCACATATCCCAATAACAAGGTTCACTAACAACTAGACTCATCAAGAATCTTTCATACTTATCCAAAGCAGAATATAATCAAATTCATAATAAAGTAACCAGACTCACTTTCAAATCACTCCTTTCCAAGCAAGACATACAAAATCATATAATCCTTTCAACATAAAATACATAATGGAGTAGAAATTAACATGCCTCTATTATAAATCTCCAAGTGACAAATCTGGTATCCTAGCTCAGCCTTCACAAAATCAGCTTGCAACTCCTTCAATATTCAGCGTTTCACTATCCTCTATCTTCCCTTGACAAAATCTCAATTACACCAATGCTCAAACTTCTTTATTTCTCACTCAAAGCTCTCACAATATACTCAACTCAAAAATGCAATAGAAAACAACTCAAAAAATTAGAAACAAGAATACATAATGCGTCCCAAAAGATGGAGAAAGCTCCTCTACTTATACTAAAACTTGAGCACTCCATGGCTATAAACTAGCTCATACTTTTGCCACTTCTCAAGCCAATGAATCGACTCAAGAAAGGCAACAGATTCAAAATAATTACTCAATGCATATGCTCATCTAGTCGCCCTTCTTTTCATAATAGCAGGGTTTTTTACTCAGAAAAGCAAGGTTTATGGTTTCACAAATTGACTCCTCCCAGCCAGCTTTCCATTTGACTTATTCTCATTTCTATTTTTGCCTTATACGTTGGAAAAGAAATACAAAACAGGCTTATTAATGTATGCAAAGTTCATAGGTTGGCACCACTTAAACTCATGTGCCCCTATTCTTATGTTTTTCATTTGAAGGACCAAGTCAATTTGTCATTTGCATGTTTTATATTCTACTCAGCATTTTCAGATTTGACCAAGTCTTAGAGATTGCAATTTATAAACTTTGTTCACTTTAACTTCACGTGCTATGATATTGCATTGTCCTTAGAACTTATAAACAACACTTTAAATTCACATGCAAAGCTATTTAATCAATGGGCCATCTTATGTTCAATGCGTTATATCATATGCTGAGTATTTTAGCATATACAATGCACTATTTTAAATACCATGCACTATGTAAACATTTCCAGTGCTACAAAGTATATTATATATTTAATATATTTATTTATTTCTATACCTCAACTCTATGATAATAAAAAGTGTTGTTCGCCATACAGATACATATCCATATATTTACATATTCCACATAATATTACATGTATATATATACATATGTATTTATATATTTAAATATATTTATATGCATGTTTCCGTCAACGTAATTCAATACACATACATTAATATATATATATATATATATATCATTATCACAATATTATATTTAAACACATATAATCGCAATCCCATCAATTCACACACACATATGTCACCTTTGTCCAATCAATATTCCCATGCATATGGGTAATCCATCTATGAGAATGCATAGATACTTCTATCTGTGTATACTCATGCACGTATTTACTCATGTGTATGAGTTTATCGTAGACACATACATACATACATTTTATGTATATATATCTCATCAATATAAATATAAATGCACAAGGAAGAACTCACACATGACAAAGAGATTCAATCACATAACCCAAATCAAGAACTTTCACAAACAAGATCATAACCTCTTCTAAATCATGCACAAACAAGACTTAAAGGTAACTTACCATTTCCCAAGCTATTGACTTGACTCTACTTGACCAACTAGGGTGTGAGTGGGTGAATGCTCAGTTAGGCTCATTAAGGATTACCAGACCAAGCTCCTCTCTTGAGTGATACTTCCCCTTTCTTCTGGAGGTTCGAACCTATTCTTGCATTCAACTTAGTACATCATAACAGTAGTTAGCCGTTCACATGAAACATATTTGCATCATAAACCATTTGCATCATCCAAGCATTCACATTACAATAAATATTTGTTCATCGCATTTTCCATTAGTATATAAAACATAATCATTCCTTCAAAAGCAACAACATCTTAATGCATATTTCAGTATTTCATTCACCTATTAAATATATTAAAGTTCTAATTAACATTTATCATCATATTTACTTACAAGGTAAAAGTAACTCATTAATTGTGACACGGGGTGTAACAAGTACGCAATGAATGTATTTTTTGCAAGTAAAAAATATAGATGAAAAAGATGAAGGAATGAACCTGAAGTTCTTTTAACTATTATTGTTTGTTCAAGAGTTTACACATTATAATGCCAATAAGCAATCCTTCTCTTATTTTTGGCGAGCAACATATGGGCTATGTTGCATGTGTGCATATATTTGAAATGTGAAGACTAGTTTTATGTATAGGCTTGCAAGTTCATGCACTCTTGAAATAGTTGTGAATGATAGGCCCTGTCGATCTATGTGTTGATCATCGATTATTACCTTGTAAAGTGTAAGGCCTTGTGATTTGTGTATTGTTAATGCCCATGCCATTTTGAGTGGGATTTGATGATGGACACCATGACTCAAAGGGGTAACAAGGAAATTTCTTGAGTCATTGTGATCCCAAATAAGGCCTATGTAATTTTTTAATTGAAGAACAACAAACAAGGGAAGTAAAGGTGGATTTTTACCATCCTTGTCTATTATTGCTTTGAATTGTCCAAGTGCACCATTCACAAGGCCTATTTCCACCCATAAATTTGAACATAACATTTCTTTTTGCTCAACACACAAAAGGATCTTAGATTGAATTTTTTCTTCGTCTGGATTTGAGCATGGTGACCCCCTAAGTTACTCTACAATTGACAAGGCAACAAGCATTAGAGGGTTCGTCAGATTCAGGCTGAACCACACATTGTTATGAATATATTTTTTATAAATATACTTTTGGAACCATTTTTCACAACTATAGGTGGAATATGGTAAGGTCGAACTAAGCTCATTGTTACAATGCATTCTTATTACTATTTTTGAAGTTCATTTTTTTGTGTAGATTTTAGGGTGACTTGCATATCTTTATCTACGACTACTAATACATAATATTTTTTTATATTATTTGTTTGGTAGGGTTGAGGCTATATGAACATATTCCTCTCTTTTTTACTCCTCTTCATTTATAGATTGTAATGAAGGACAGGAGAGGGTGACCCTAACTCATAGTGTCCAAATTTTGTTGTGTGCTTGCCTCATCAAAACAAGTAGATGATGGGGCCTTCATTAGAGATATGTCAATTAGGTATGTTGTACTATTGTCTGAAAGTATGGCAATGCTTAAACTACCTCTATCCTAACCACCCAATAACCTATTTCCTTATCATTGACTAGTATTAATCTCAATGACCTGGGTATTCAAATGACCCCCTTTTTTGCTTATTTTTCTTATAAATCTAGTTGAGTCCTAAGGGGGAAAAAATGCCTAGGTGTAGGGGTTCCTTGCATTTCATTAATAAATTTTTTTTTACCTACTTCATGTACCAAACTATCTATTTACATAGTTTTTTTAATTCGTTTTCACATATGCATAAATGTTCTCATGTTCTTACACAATCATAGCAATTTACATTTTAGAGAGAAGAATAGATCACACAATACTCAATATCATTAGTCTTGCATAATAGAAAGTAAACCTATCTGAAATGAAAGGTATATATAAACCTATTAACTTGATAAAACATGAAGCAACATTACATTACATTTTGGATAATAGTTAACAAGTTGAGACAAAATACAAAGTAGAATATCGTTCCTTATATAGTACATAATCAAATAACACCAGTTTCTCAATAGTAATACATAAGCACAATAACATTGGTTTCACATAACCACATAATTTTCCTTATTTCCACTCAG
>VDFB02284465.1:0-12167 GCA_007258455.2 Sequoia sempervirens
TAGCTGAAAAAATAGGTTATGAATGTTGTGGTTTGGGGTCCTAAGGACAAGGCATTTGGGAGCCAATAGAGGTAGGCCATAGAAAACCTAGTGATTTGCAAGGCATTGGAGCTGATAAAAAAGCTCAAGGGCAAACAAGGACAGTTGAAACGATTCATTTTGTTATAGCTTTGATTCCTAATCATCATGGTCAGATACAATCACAACCAAGACATGCCCACGGTGGAGAATCTAGTGCAACTAGCATTGCCACTGGTGGTGATGGTATGGGTAGTAGTACTAGTAGTGGTCAACATGTGCTATGACAACAAATCACACACAAGAGGCCAACAATGCAAGATACTACAAAGACACCCAATGATCAAGGCATTCTAAAGAAGAAAAGAATTATGATAGGTCCAAGTCCAACTATCAATACCAATACCACTACCTTAATTTCCACCCCAAAGGAGTTATTTCTAGACACTCCTCCAGTTAGTGTGATTGCAACAGCAATAGCTAATCCTTAGGCTCGGGCTCGGTCTTAGATAATTGGAGATGTTCCCATCACTGCAAGTACTCCTTTGCCATTCAAGCATTCCATTATGTTTGTGGCCCCAAGTTTTGATTACAATGATGAGTTTAAAAAGAAATAAAAAATGATAAAAAAAGAAAGGAAGCAACTGATAGAAAGTACATTTACTGTAACTTTAGAGCCTACAACAACTGGGGTATTACCCACATTTGACCCAAATACAAAAATCATGGAGTACATGTTGTGCCCACAGTTCAAAATAAACTAGAGAATCAGATGGATCGCTTTGAATTTCAGGTGAGCAGTTTCCAATTGGATTTTTTTGGATACAAAAATTCTGACAAAATTAATGTATCAAAAAAGAATAAGCAATTGGTGTACACATCATTGCTAAAGCAAGAGAGAAAAAAGGTTGCAAATTCAAATATATAGTTACAGGCAGATCTAGTAAATGAGAAAGCAAAGAGGAAAACAACAGATAACAAGAGCAATGAATTAGAAAAAGAATAAAAAAATTTGCCTCTACATCTACAAGCCAAGAGGATAAAGAAAGAAAGGTGGAATTGAATGAACTGAAGCAAAGGTTAGATAAGAGCAAAAAAAAAATGATGATGTAAAGTTCACTTCAAAAAAATTAAACAAAACTTGGTGAAAGCAAAATATTGGGGACAAAAATTGGAGGAAGAGAGAAAAACAGTGAAAGATTGGTGGCAAAGCTGATGGAAGCAAAAAATGAAATAAACTCTTGTCAAAATAAGTTAATTGCATTTTGTAGAGAAACAATGAGGCATATGAAACAAAAGATTTGGGAGGAAATAATGCAGAGGATTGATCATTTGTGTGAATTGTTTCAATTGATTGATGATTTGATAGTACATAATGTTGATGTTCATATGCAGTGTTGGTCGCATCTTCCAGCCCAGATCGAATAAAAGAAAGCAATTAAATTATAGCCTATCGGCTTTTTAATTGGTGAAGAACGATTTTATGAATGGCCATGTCATTTGCTAAATAATGATTAATATTTGTTTAATGTGATGAACCCTGCTGGCTCTCAACTCAAACCCCAGTAATTTCTTAAGTCTTATTGTGTTATTTTGGTTTTTTAGAGAAAAGTTTATAGACAGAAGAGAAGTGGCGCAGCATATAAAAGCTTATAAACTGAAATACAAAGCAATTTCCTACAGAATGGAAATGTAGAAGACGTTATTTTATTGAAACAATGAGATCATGAATGATAAACATACTAGAATGTTTCCAGTTTTTTTATTTAAAACAGTAAGCCAGCTCGCCAGCCAAGAATGCTGAAAACTGACAATAAAGGACGCCTGGCCTCCAGATTTGGGTTCTCTTGCCTCGAAACTGGATACAAGTCTCTGAAAATACTAGACGCCAAAGATGGAAGTCAAAAGGCAACCAAACGGAAGGCGTTTCAACAAATCTCTTCACACGCCTCTCTAAAGGCACAAATCCCAATGCAGGTCGTACGGCCAAGAAGAAGAATGAGTATTAATCTTGCTGGAGCCACAGATCTGATGAAGAAGGCGCCACAAGGAAGAAACCCCTTTCTTATTGCAATCAACAGTAAGTCTTTATATAATACTCTATCTGAATCATGTAGAACCTCTGAATGAAGCTCTCAACTGCATTGATTCGATTGATCTCTCACAATCTCAAGAGTGCTCAACACTAAAGAGGTATCGTTCTTCAATGGAAGATTGTTCAAACCATGATCACAGGAGAATGCATAGGAAGAAACACAAGGCAAAATCGAAATTATCAAAAGGTGAGTTTCTCATTGCCAAAAATGCCTTATATGCAAAAGGCACGAATTCCAAGAAAGATACGCCACTTCTCATATTTTAATGTTTTAAATTATATTCAAGTCATTTCAATAGTATTTGACTTAAATACTTGGGCGCACTTTATCAATTTAAGTGATCAAAATATTAAATCACTTTTAGAGAATATTTAAGTGATTTAAAAAATATAAAGTCAATTTGACGTTATAATAAAATATTAAGTTAATAAATAACTTAAATCACTCAAATAGGCATAACTTCCACAAATCTTCATAGAATCCTGTGCCGTCAGAAGCTGTCGACTCCTGAACTGCTAATGCCTGCTGTGAACCAATCACTGGGCTCTGAAAACAAGAACGATCAAACTCTCCAGAAAGTACCATTGACCCTCTAACCAATCCAGCTAGCCCACAAGGGTCCAATAAAGGGCTAACACACTATTCCTGAGAACTGACTAGAGAGGGGACATCACATTTAATGTGAAGTGGCATGATTATTTTGGAGGCGCGATTTTCTATGGAGGCTGACTTCTTGTTTGTAAAGACATGCCTCTTGAATGAGGCCGACATGATGATCTTGAAGAGTCACGTCTCTCCCTTCTAATTGTATTTATACACCTTGGTTGCACTTCATTTGATATCGATTTCATTCTATTCCATATTCATCATAAGTTCGAGCTTTATATAGTGCGAGTTATTCTCAAAGAGCAGATTGACATTATTGGTGGTTGAGTTTCATTATCAGCAAATTACATCTGGTTGTTCTTGTGATAGCATCAGCTTGCGGTGCATTCTATTGGCCTCATTATCGGCCTCTATTGTAAAGGATATTTTCATTTGTGATTCAATATATAAGTGATATATTGTTGTTGGGTTTTTCTCCCTCAAGTGGAGGGTTTTCCCAGGGTATCTGCTGTGTTCTTGTGTTGAATTTTGAATTAATTTTTTGTGCTCTAATTTGATCATAAAACTAACATGGTATCAGAGCGGGTTTGAAGAAGATCTTGATCAGATTTTGTATTACAGCGATACTCTTTATTCTCTTTCTCATCGTTGATTACTTCTATCTCTTTGTCAAGATGGTGAACGGTCTTAAGATTGAGGATAGACTTAAGGGAGCATCAAATTTCACATCATGGAGATTCAGAATTACGCTCACCTTAGAAGAAAATGAATTGGCTGAGTTTGTGGAGAGCAAAGTTCCCGAACCTATGGATGAGGAAGAGAAAGTTCAATGGAGGAAGAAATATATTAAGGCGAAGAAGATGTTAGTTGATTCCGTGAAGGATCATATTGTTCCTATTGTCTCCAAGTTGAAGACAGCAAGAGAAATGTTTAAAACCTTGGAGGAGATGTACGAAATCAACAACACAAGCCGGGCACTTGCACTGAAGCAACAACTCCATAATGTGAAGATGGCGAAAAGAGAAACGGTTATTGCTTACTTCATGAAGATTTCAGAGTTGAGAGATCAGCTCTCTACAATTGGTGATGTGGTAGATGACAAGGACTTGACCATGCTTGCTCTTAATGGTCTTCTTTCATCTTGGGAGTCTTACATTCAAGGAATCAGTGCAAGATCGAAACATCCAAAGTTTGATTGGTTGAGAGCAGATTGCATTCAGGAGGAGTCTAGGTTAGCTGCAAGAGGAATTGGTCAAAGCTCTACTAATGAAGACATTCATGTTCTCGCCTCGCAATCCTCGAAGAAGAAAGGCAAAGATGGGAAGAAAGGATATTTCCAGGATGCGTCCAAGAAGAGGACCTCTCAAAGTCAATGCTTTAGATGTGACTGGTATGGTTAACACTTTGGGACGTCAACCAAACCTAGTAAGGGCTACCGGCTGGAGGATGTTGATAGAGTCTCTACGGAGAAGGATTCTGCACATGAATGCTATTCTAATTAGGCAGAAGCAATGTACCTATCGACACCAACACTTGGTTGATTGATAGTGGCACCTCTTGCCACATCACCGGATTTAGGGAGCATTTAACTAACTTGGTGGGGAGAGATTCTAGTGAACAGGTCATTATTGGAGATGATACTAGTTACTCAGTGAAAGGAATTGGGTCCTCCACTCTCCACTTGGATTCCGACATTTCCCTACAGTTGTGTGATGTTCTATATGTTCTAGGCATCAAGCGAAACCTTGATTCCATTTCAACCTTGGAAGATAAGGGTTACCAAGTTGCATTCTCTAAAGGCAAAGTTCTTGTGTGGACGAAGAATTCCAACTTCAAGATTGCTTGGGTGACAGGAGTTAGACATGAGAGTCTCTATAGGCTATGCACTCGTCCACTTGAGGCACTAGTACATGATTCTTCAAGCTTGTGTGATCTTTGGCATCAAAGATTGACTCACCTTCACTTCCAAGCTCTACCTATCATGGAGAAGATGGTCACGGGCCTTTCGAAATTCAACCAGGAGCACGAAGGTACTTGCAAAGGCTGCACTTTGGGTAAGAATACAAAAGGTCCATTTCATAGTAAAGAAAGTAGATCCAAATGTATTCTAGATCTTATTCATTCTGATTTATGTGGTCCAATGTCTATTGCTTCTTCGAGTGGTTTCTTGTATTACATTCTTTTTATTGATGACTACTCTAGAAAGACTTGGATTTATTTCTTGAAATCTAAAGAATCTGAGGAGGTATTAGAAAGGTTCAAGGAATTCAAAGCTCAGGTAGAGAACCTCTCCGGGAAGAAGATCAAAGTCCTAAGATCCAACAATGGAGGAGAGTACACTTCCGACAACTTTCAAAACTTTTGCATTGAAGCTGGGATTCAGAGGGAGTTCTGTGTCCCTTATAATCCTCAACAAAACGGTGTTGCAGAGAGGAAGAACATATCTATCGTGGAAGCAGCCAAAGCCATGATTCATGACCGAGATCTGCAGACCTTCCTTTGAGCAAAAGCATCTAGGACAGCAGTCTATGTTCAGAATAGAAGTCCTCATCGAATCCTGGAGAACATGACTCCTGGAGAACCCTTTACTGGGAAAAAGCCAAAAGTGAGTCATTTGAGGATCTTTGGATGTCCAGTGTATGTTCATGTACCAAAGGAAAAGAGAACAAAGTTGGAGCCTTCTAGAAAGAAGGGGATATTTGTAGGTTACAGTGAAACCTCAAAAGCCTACAAAATCTACATTGCAGGTAAGAAGTTAATTGAGATCAGTAGAGATGTCACATTTGAGGAAGATGTTGCATTCAAAAGATCCAAGGGCACTCATATGGAGATTGATAATGAAGAGTCTCTTCAGGATATGGAAGTTGACCATGCTCCTGAGATTCAGAGGGAGGATCCTGAACCAAAAGAAGATCATGATCCAGTTGAGCCCTTGGAACCTACTGATGGGCTACCGATATTGTGATTGGGAGAAAAAGACCTCTCTGGGTTAGGCAAACAATGCAGGAGGTAGAAAGGTTTGCAACACCAAGAGGAACCTTTAGAGAAAGTAAGAGACCTCACAAGTTCTCCAGTTATGTTGCTTTGATGAGTCAAATTATTGTGTCCAAGCCTTCTAGTGTTGAGGAAGCTTCTAGTCAATAGGTTTGGAGAGATGCTATGTTAGAAGAGTATTAGTCCATTCTCAAGAATGATGTTTGGGACATCGTTCCTAGACCTAAAGGAAAATTTGTGGTATCTTCTAAATGGCTCTTCAAGATCAAGCATGTGGCTAATGGGAGCATTGAGAAGTACAAGGCAAGATTCGTGGCTAGAGGGTTTTCACAAAAAGAGGGAGTTGACTATGAAGAAACATTTGCTCCAGTTGCTCGCTATACTTTTGTCAGAACCATCATTGCCATTGTTGCATCTAGAGGATGGAAGATTCATCAGATGGATGTGAAGACAACTTCTCTAAATGGTGTAATCGAGGAAGAAGTTTATATTGAGCAACCTGATGGATTTGAGGGTACATGTGAAGGTCTGCATATGTTTGGTTGAAAAGACGCCTTGTATGAGGTCTTAATGGCTCGTTAGTACAAAAGGGTTGATTGTTACATTAAGCTTGGGCTTCTCTGGAAACGTGTCGCGGCTCAAATCGTATTTCAAGGTAATTGATGAGCGGAAGCATTGATTTTGGTTTTTCATATGTTGATGATACGATTCTTACTAGAACACCTCATTATCAAATGCAAGAAGGGATTTGGCGGCTTTGGACTTTGGGGCTGAAGGATCTTGAGCTCGTAAAACGCTGCCTTAGTTTGTGAAATTTTAAATGAGATGATTCTAAGTCAAGGGAAGTATACCATTGATATTTTGAAAAGGTTTGGTATGATGGATTGCAAATCCATGTCTACGCCTATGGAGACCAACTTACATAAGTTGAAGGAGGCTGTAGCTAGTTTAGATCTGGTGGATCCCACGATGTACAGGCAGTTGATTGGATCATTGATGTATCTAGTCAACACTAGACCAGATATCTGTTATGTAGTGAGTGCACTCAGTCAGTTCATGTGTGAACCAAGGCAGATACATCTTGTTGCAGCAAAACATATTTTGAGATAGTTGCGTGGCACAGTTGGATATGGGCTAAGATATTCTTTAGATGTGGATTTGAAGTTGCATGGTTATACTAATTTTGATTGGGTAGGGTGTGTGACTGATCGGAAGAGCACCTTTGGATGTTGCTTCAATTTGGGGTTTGCGATGATATCTTGGTGCAGCAGGAAGCAGTCATCTGTAGCATTGAGTACAACAGAGGCAGAGTATATTGCAGCTTGTGTGGTAGCTCAGGAAGCAGTGTGGCTTCAGAAGCTCCTTGTGGGATTGTTTGGGCAATCAATGGAGCCTACTATCATTCATTGGAAGTAACATTTGTGAAGCTTTTTTGTCAATTATGCATTTCGCCCAGCGAAGAACTAAGCATGTGGAGATCAAACCACATTATATGGAGAAATGGTATTAGGGCAACAATATAAGTATACTCGGCCTTGATGAGCATCACGACAGAACATTCTCGCAAGCCTATCCCGGGATAAAGTTTGTGTACTTCCGGAACAAGCTTAGTATAATTGGAGGAATATAAAGGCTATCCGAGGAAGGTGTAGTAATAATGATTTTCGACTTCAATGCATTTCTCTTTGGAGATTTGAGGTGCCCTTGTTAATGCATTTCTCTTATGAGATTTGAGGTGAAAGCCTTGTTTCCACCTGCAGGAGGGAAACCATAGTGGATATCATGCTGGCGACCGCTGCCAACTTGACATCAAGCTGAGAGTGGCTACTGATTTTTGTACTTTTATTGTTCACCCCTCTAGGAGAACCATGGTGAAATCCGCGATGAGTGACATCCGTCGTAGTGTGGTAGGCTGCTTATGCCTTTCATACATGCGGGTGCGCGGCATATTGTTTGGAAATATCATGATAGGAGTGATATATAAGACGGGCGTGCTGCGCTGGACGAACTTCGCCGTTGAGGGGCGCGGAAACTGGCGGCTACGCTCTTCGAAGACTGGAAACCGGATGAACTTTGCCGGTGTACTACGCCAAAACTGTTTGGAAGGCTTGTACGCGTCATTTGCTAAATAATGATTAATATTTGTTTAATGTGAAGTGGCACGATTATTTTGGAGGCGCAATTTTCTATGGAGGCCGACTTTTTGTTTGTAAAGACATGCCTCTTGAATGAGGCCGACATGATGATCTTGAAGAGTCACGTCTCTCCCTTAGAATTGTATTTATACACCTTGGTTGCACTTCATTTGATATCGATTTCATTCTATTCCATATTCATCATAAGTTCGAGCTTTTTATAGTGTGAGTTATTCTCAAAGAGCAGATTGACATTATTGGTGGCTGAGTTTCATTATCAGCAAATTACATCTGGTTGTTCTTGTGATAGCATCAGCTTGTGGTGCATTCTATTGGCCTCATTATCGACCTCTATTGTAAGGGAGATTTTCATTTGTGATTCAATATATAAGTGATATATTGTTGTTGGGTTTTTCTCCCTCAAGTGGAGGGTTTTCCCAGGGTATCTGCTGTGTTTTTGTGTTGAATTTTGAATTAATTTTTTGTGCTCTAATCTGATCATAAAACTAACACATAATAGGAAGCTCAAGGAATATGTAATGGACACCAAATATGTGATTTCAATAGAGAAAATTGCAAATCAAATTTTGCAAATTGTTTACAAAGCCTATGACAATGAATTGAAATAAGAAGGAATTAATGACCGGATCGATGCCTCAATGAAGGTGTCATCTATCATTCAAAAGTGTTTGAGAATACGTGAACCAAAGGAATTTCTAGATTGGGCTGCAAAAAAGATGAAACTGGATAAAAAGGTAAGGAACTTGATAGAGCTTGGTTTGCCAAAGACTTTTGACACAACTGAGCGATTCATTGGAAATGATGATTTCAGAAAGAAGATGGAGGATACAAGGAAGATTGATTTGGACCAGTTTCCTCAGAACCCAGATGAGGCGAACTATTTGGATTCTATCAAATCATTGATAACCTTGAATGCAACTTTGAATGAAATATTCAAATTAAGTTCCAATTTTAATCATGAATTGTTAACAAATTTTCAAGTCAGACACTATCAGTTACAACAAATGGCACTTCCATCAGATGAACAGTGGAGCACACTACAAAAGTTGATTGAATGATTTGATAATATGAGTTTCCAACTCAGTTCTGTGTAGAGTTGTCTTTGAGCAAGATTTTGTATTGCCTCTCTGTATTCCTTCATTTGAAAATCAATAAAAAACTCAAATTCAGTAATGCATTCAATTATCTGTATTATTTATTTGCTCAATTGAAGAAAAACTCTAATCTCTACTACTAGATATACATTAAACGATTGCTAATGTTGTATATGCTACTATTGTTAATATGTTATTAAGCATTGAGTTGAATGATGAATCATTGAGTACATGTGAAACTTATCAATATGATACAATTAAAATATGAAATTATTAATTTGTTAATTTATTCAATCTGATTCATAATTTCATGGAATATAATATAAAATATCATCAACTACAGTTTGGAATATAAAATGCAATATAAAATTTAAATACTTAGAAAATGTTAAATCCTTGGATATTAGTTAAAATTTAGAATCTAGATTCTACATTGGAAATTTGGAACAGTGGAAAATAGTAGTACATTAATTTATTCAATTTGATTAATAAATTCATGGAATACAATATAAAATATCATCAATGACAGTTCGGAATATGATTCATGAAATGCAACATAGATGAAAAGCTTGCGAGTTTTTTGGCTGGCCGAGTTTTTGGGCCATTTACTCGTCAGAAAAACTCGCTAAGTTTTTCTGAAAAACTCATTGAGTTTTTGGTGAGTTGCTTAGAAAAACTTGTATGTTCAACAAAAAGAAACCTGTGGCCGAAATAAAGGCAATTTCGATTCAAATTTTGCTTGGCAACATGATGTGTTCCATGAAGGTTTGTGTGGCTTTGATGGTCTTAATTTGGGTTTTTTGTAAATGCAAAATGATGTACACAATGAAGGTTTTTGTGGTTTTGGAGGTCTTAATTTGGGCTTGATGGCTAGGGCTCTGCCCCTTGACCTTACCTTGTATCACGTCAGGGGTGTTGCCCCCGAACCTTGTGAGGGGTGCTGTCCCTCGACCTTGTTGGAGGCATTGCCTCTAGACCCCCACGAGGGGCGCTCCCCTCAACCCTGCTAGTGCGTTGCCCCTAGACCCCCACAAGG
The DNA here is from genome assembly GCA_007258455.2 of Sequoia sempervirens. NCBI lineage: Eukaryota > Viridiplantae > Streptophyta > Pinopsida > Cupressales > Cupressaceae > Sequoia > Sequoia sempervirens. Next base: position 10,001 of record VDFB02284465.1, read on the forward strand.
GGTGCTGCCCCTCAACCCCATTGGGGGCATTGCCCCCAGACCCCCACAAGGGCACTACCCCTCAACCCCATTGGGGTCATTGCCCTCAAACTCCCATTAAATTCATTTGATTTTCTAGGTACTCTCCAAGTCCAAGTTTCCAAGTATGCCTACAAGTCTTCATCTATAATATTGTCTAGTTCTACCTCTTCCCTAGTTTTCAATAGACATGGGAAAGAGGAAGATGTAAATTTGTAAAATATATTAATGTAGTATTTACTTTTAGTTTTACAAAAACAATTTGCTATTTTCATTTTGTTTCAAACTATCAGCATTAGTGCATTCCACATGAGGATGCCATTTTGTACCTAATTTGCTTTCAAATCAATCAAATACAACTAGACTCAACTTGTTTCTTTTAAGTACTCATTTATTGACTAATTGTTTGCATCTTATCATTGAATTTTGCAAAAAAAAAGTGTTTTTTAATGAAATTTAAGCAATTTTTTAAGTTGTCGAGTGTTTTGCCGAGTTTTTGGCAAGTCAAGTTTTTTGGGCTTGGTGAGATTTTCAACTGACATGCAATATAAATACCTAAAAACTGCTAAATCCGTTCCATTTGCCAATTCACCTCCTGGTCTTCACTCTAACTATGAGATTGAGAGCTGTCTTGACTCTTAGTCTAGTCTTCGTTTTATTCGCCCTGCGTACATCTGCTTAACTGCATCTCAAGTTCAACATTCATTGTGTCACTATCATTTGTACCATTGCCACTAATGTTGGAAATGTTGCACAACCCTTTTCTTTCACATATGGACTTCCAGATTATGAGTGCCCTTTCAAAAGGAAAACTTTGGATATTGTACTTAGTTGTATACATCCTCAAGCAATTTTCCAAATTCTTGTCTAGTTTGTTTCTTATCTTTGATTTCAAAAACCCCAATGCACTAAAAACTCTCTCATCCTCCACCGACCCCAACATCATTGTTTGACATAAATCAATAAGTTTGAAATATTCCGATAATGAATCACGCAATATTTCACTTTGACCAAAGGTTTCCCAAACCCTTGTTATTGATCCTGCTTGCATGGGACTCTCCATGGAGCCAAACTGGTCAATCATACTTGTTGCAAAACGGGAAGCTTGTTCTCTAAGCTTAGTTTCATTTATAATTCCTTCTATTTTCTCTCCATTGTATTCTGAACTTTTTGAAAAGTCTTTGGCCAAGGTAATTACTTTTTTATGAAAAAACTTTGGGTTGTGACACTGAAATTTGCCTGGGACCCAAAATTGAGGATACTCAATAGATATGGCTTCAAGTATTTCATCTTAAGGGAATCGTTCACAAATCTTTGAGGAAAGAGATTTTGCAATAGATTTTAAAATACCACTTACAGATTTAACAATGTTGTTAAAAGCTTCCTTTATAACAAGTACTTCTTTGGTAGAGAGCCTAACTGTCATACAATAGTGCATTGGTATCTCAAATCCACATACAAAGACACATTGCATTAAACTGTAAATAATTTTCAGGATTGTTTAAATTTGTAATTAACTGCCAGCTTATAAATTTTGGACTTTGAAATGGATAATCTGATAGATATAGATTATCGAGGGTCATGCATGCCATTCTTCGTAGTTTAGTATATTCTGAATATACATAGTTTTGTCTTGGGCTTTTTTTCACAAGATTGTTCATTTCATCCACCATGGGGAGAATACCAAATTAAGTTAAGAGTGTCTCTATATTGCTTAACCTATGTAAGACGTCAAGAGCTTTGTTTATTGTGTGGCGATGTTCGTATATTACTCCAATCAAGGATTGATATTCTAAAAAAACTCGTTGCATTGGTCCATGCAAGGAGATCTATCTGGTATCAACATCCTTAAGAAGCTTGTTTCCTCCTGCTATTCCCTCAACAAAATTTTGAAATTCCACAAAACGTTTGGGACTTCGGCAGAAGTATGAGTAAAGCGCATGGACTAGATTTTCAACTTTTGATATTGGAGGAAACTTGCTTACAATTTTAAATGGTAAATTCATTCTATGGGCGATGCAGAATGGCAATCATGTATGGTGAACAGGTAGTTTGTAACTTTACACAAAGACAGTTCCTGTGACCTTGCATTACTGAAGCTCCATCAACTCCTACACACACCAACTTTTTGGCAATTGTGAAGTCATCC
>VDFB02284466.1:0-17470 GCA_007258455.2 Sequoia sempervirens
TTTTTTGCTCTAATCTGATCATAAAACTAACACATAATAGGAAGCTCAAGGAATATGTAATGGACACCAAATATGTGATTTCAATAGAGAAAATTGCAAATCAAATTTTGCAAATTGTTTACAAAGCCTATGACAATGAATTGAAATAAGAAGGAATTAATGACCGGATCGATGCCTCAATGAAGGTGTCATCTATCATTCAAAAGTGTTTGAGAATACGTGAACCAAAGGAATTTCTAGATTGGGCTGCAAAAAAGATGAAACTGGATAAAAAGGTAAGGAACTTGATAGAGCTTGGTTTGCCAAAGACTTTTGACACAACTGAGCGATTCATTGGAAATGATGATTTCAGAAAGAAGATGGAGGATACAAGGAAGATTGATTTGGACCAGTTTCCTCAGAACCCAGATGAGGCGAACTATTTGGATTCTATCAAATCATTGATAACCTTGAATGCAACTTTGAATGAAATATTCAAATTAAGTTCCAATTTTAATCATGAATTGTTAACAAATTTTCAAGTCAGACACTATCAGTTACAACAAATGGCACTTCCATCAGATGAACAGTGGAGCACACTACAAAAGTTGATTGAATGATTTGATAATATGAGTTTCCAACTCAGTTCTGTGTAGAGTTGTCTTTGAGCAAGATTTTGTATTGCCTCTCTGTATTCCTTCATTTGAAAATCAATAAAAAACTCAAATTCAGTAATGCATTCAATTATCTGTATTATTTATTTGCTCAATTGAAGAAAAACTCTAATCTCTACTACTAGATATACATTAAACGATTGCTAATGTTGTATATGCTACTATTGTTAATATGTTATTAAGCATTGAGTTGAATGATGAATCACTGAGTACATGTGAAACTTATCAATATGATACAATTAAAATATGAAATTATTAATTTGTTAATTTATTCAATCTGATTCATAATTTCATGGAATATAATATAAAATATCATCAACTACAGTTTGGAATATAAAATGCAATATAAAATTTAAATACTTAGAAAATGTTAAATCCTTGGATATTAGTTAAAATTTAGAATCTAGATTCTACATTGGAAATTTGGAACAGTGGAAAATAGTAGTACATTAATTTATTCAATTTGATTAATAAATTCATGGAATACAATATAAAATATCATCAATGACAGTTCGGAATATGATTCATGAAATGCAACATAGATGAAAAGCTTGCGAGTTTTTTGGCTGGCCGAGTTTTTGGGCCATTTACTCGTCAGAAAAACTCGCTAAGTTTTTCTGAAAAACTCATTGAGTTTTTGGTGAGTTGCTTAGAAAAACTTGTATGTTCAACAAAAAGAAACCTGTGGCCGAAATAAAGGCAATTTCGATTCAAATTTTGCTTAGCAACATGATGTGTTCCATGAAGGTTTGTGTGGCTTTGATGGTCTTAATTTGGGTTTTTTGTAAATGCAAAATGATGTACACAATGAAGGTTTCTGTGGTTTTGGAGGTCTTAATTTGGGCTTGATGGCTAGGGCTCTGCCCCTTGACCTTACCTTGTATCACGTCAGGGGTGTTGCTCCCGAACCTTGTGAGGGGTGCTGTCCCTCGACCTTGTTGGAGGCGTTGCCTCTAGACCCCCACGAGGGGCGCTCCCCTCAACCCTGCTAGTGCGTTGCCCCTAGACCCCCACGAGGGGTGCTGCCCCTCAACCCCATTGGGGGCATTGCCCCCAGACCCCCACAAGGGCACTACCCCTCAACCCCATTGGGGTCATTGCCCTCAAACTCCCATTAAATTCATTTGATTTTCTAGGTACTCTCCAAGTCCAAGTTTCCAAGTATGCCTACAAGTCTTCATCTATAATATTGTCTAGTTCTACCTCTTCCCTAGTTTTCAATAGACATGGGAAAGAGGAAGATGTAAATTTGTAAAATATATTAATGTAGTATTTACTTTTAGTTTTACAAAAACAATTTGCTATTTTCATTTTGTTTCAAACTATCAGCATCAGTGCATTCCACATGAGGATGCCATTTTGTACCTAATTTGCTTTCAAATCAATCAAATACAACTAGACTCAACTTGTTTCTTTTAAGTACTCATTTATTGACTAATTGTTTGCATCTTATCATTGAATTTTGCAAAAAAAAAGTGTTTTTTAATGAAATTTAAGCAATTTTTTAAGTTGTCGAGTGTTTTGCCGAGTTTTTGGCAAGTCAAGTTTTTTGGGCTTGGTGAGATTTTCAACTGACATGCAATATAAATACCTAAAAACTGCTAAATCCGTTCCATTTGCCAATTCACCTCCTGGTCTTCACTCTAACTATGAGATTGAGAGCTGTCTTGACTCTTAGTCTAGTCTTCGTTTTATTCGCCCTGCGTACATCTGCTTAACTGCATCTCAAGTTCAACATTCATTGTGTCACTATCATTTGTACCATTGCCACTAATGTTGGAAATGTTGCACAACCCTTTTCTTTCACATATGGACTTCCAGATTATGAGTGCCCTTTCAAAAGGAAAACTTTGGATATTGTACTTAGTTGTATACATCCTCAAGCAATTTTCCAAATTCTTGTCTAGTTTGTTTCTTATCTTTGATTTCAAAAACCCCAATGCACTAAAAACTCTCTCATCCTCCACCGACCCCAACATCATTGTTTGACATAAATCAATAAGTTTGAAATATTCCGATAATGAATCACGCAATATTTCACTTTGACCAAAGGTTTCCCAAACCCTTGTTATTGATCCTGCTTGCATGGGACTCTCCATGGAGCCAAACTGGTCAATCATACTTGTTGCAAAACGGGAAGCTTGTTCTCTAAGCTTAGTTTCATTTATAATTCCTTCTATTTTCTCTCCATTGTATTATGAACTTTTTGAAAAGTCTTTGGCCAAGGTAATTACTTTTTTATGAAAAAACTTTGGGTTGTGACACTGAAATTTGCCTGGGACCCAAAATTGAGGATACACAATAGATATGGCTTCAAGTATTTCATCTTAAGGGAATCGTTCACAAATCTTTGAGGAAAGAGATTTTGCAATAGATTTTAAAATACCACTTACAGATTTAACAATGTTGTTAAAAGCTTCCTTTATAACAAGTACTTCTTTGGTAGAGAGCCTAACTGTCATACAATAGTGCATTGGTATCTCAAATCCACATACAAAGACACATTGCATTAAACTGTAAATAATTTTCAGGATTGTTTAAATTTGTAATTAACTGCCAGCTTATAAATTTTGGACTTTGAAATGGATAATCTGATAGATATAGATTATCGAGGGTCATGCATGCCATTCTTCGTAGTTTAGTATATTCTGAATATACATAGTTTTGTCTTGGGCTTTTTTTCACAAGATTGTTCATTTCATCCAGCATGGGGAGAATACCAAATTAAGTTAAGAGTGTCTCTATATCGCTTAACCTATGTAAGACGTCAAGAGCTTTGTTTATTGTGTGGCGATGTTCGTATATTACTCCAATCAAGGATCGATATTCTAAAAAAACTCGTTGCATTGGTCCATGCAAGGAGATCTATCTGGTATCAACATCCTTAAGAAGCTTGTTTCCTCCTGCTATTCCCTCAACAAAATTTTGAAATTCCACAAAACGTTTGGGACTTCGGCAGAAGTATGAGTAAAGCGCATGGACTAGATTTTCAACTTTTGATATTGGAGGAAACTTGCTTACAATTTTAAATGGTAAATTCATTCTATGGGCGATGCAGAATGGCAATCATGTATGGTGAACAGGTAGTTTGTAACTTTACACAAAGACAGTTCCTGTGACCTTGCATTACTGAAGCTCCATCAACTCCTACACACACCAACTTTTTGGCAATTGTGAAGTCATCCATTCCTCCAATTTCATTTAAAGAATTCTTCACTAGTTCAAATAGATTTTGCAATGTTGAACTCTCCTTCATTTTATGAACACACAGTAGATGAGGTTGGCAGACATGTTGGTGTACAGTATGCACATGTATACATACCTAAGAAGTATTATCTACCATAGTAACTTCATGTAAAGATAATGCAATGAAGGTTGACTCTATTATTTTCTCCTATAAATCTTGTTTTTCCACCTTAGCAAGACAACTTGCCCATTCCCATCTAGTGTTTATTGACCAACGTGTGCTAGGAAAGTTAGAAACACCCAAAAAAGATAATAAATTATTATATTCTTGGTAGTCTGTCATAGGATGCCCTCTGGACGAAATATGAAAAACAACATTCATCTGAACAGTTTTTGCTAGTTGTGCTCCTACCATTATCTTTCCAAATTGAGCTTCAATTGAACCTCCACATGCAACAAGTTTCACCATTCTATACATATGCTCATCATATTCCAAGGCATACTTAACATGAAGACATTCTTCCTTTGATTTCCATCTTACTACTGATTTTTCTTTTTCGTCTATGATTTGTTTTTCATAAACTTTACCGATATGCTTTTCTATAGTGTCAAGCTTTAGATGCAACTTCTTGTCTCTTTTATATTTCCAACTACAAATCTTACACTTGCATTCTGTTGGAGGCTCATCTTTGTTTGCATTCTCCACTAGTTCAATGAATGGGTACTTTGACACTAAATCAATCTGAAAATTCCTTGTCATATCTCACTCACGCCCTGTTTTTGATTTGGCTTTTCTTTTCCTCTTCCTTGCAACAACATTATCTACAGCTCCAACATTTTCATCTAGGTCAATTAGCTCATTCTAGCTAACCTGGGTATCCCTTGGAACATCTTCTGCGGCATTGTCATCCTCATCTGAGTTAATTAACTCAATCCCATCTTCCAGTGGGGTATTACCAATGCCTTCTTCATTAATAATTGGTGCAAGAGTTGATGATGTAGTTCTATCTTGATCTGATGGATCAAAAACATTGCCAAAGTAAGACTTTATGGTAACTCTACGCTTTGGACATTTTGATGGCCTCCCTTCACCACCCTGAGGAGTCTTACTCTTGTTACACTTGCTGCTCGACATCTTGATCTCTCAAGAAATAAAAGTTGGAAAAAAAGTCTTCTTGTTTAAGGACATAGAATATAGATCCAATTCCCTACTCAAATCATCTTTAAGATTGAAGCAAGAATGGAAAAGAGGTAAACAATCTTATAGCACTATGAAGAAATGATCACTTATTTTTAGGTTTTCACTGACTCGCTATTCGTTAATGCAACAATGCTTGTAGTGGTAAGTTTGTAACTTGCCTATGATCAAGGTTCCAAGTTCAACTTCTGAATCGAGAGCTCACATGTTCAAAACTGAACAAAATGTGTAAGAATAAATTAGAGTTTTGATTGTATTTATATCTATCCATATTTGGCGAATTCCTTAAGATTTCTAAATAGTGTAGTAAAAATTTGGTGAATCTTGCATGATTATACAATGATACATTTAAATGTTGAGCAAATCAAACCTCGATGGAACACACACGGAATTTTCGAGGCAATTATGGCCCTACGATTAGCATGTCATAGTATTGGCGAAATGGGTCCTCATACGCAATTATTTTTTAATGTAATTGGTGAAATGTGTCTTCAAACGTAATTATTTAATGATTTTATTGGCGAAATGGGTCCTCACACATGGTGAACATTTAATGATGTTGGTGAAACGTGTCTTGATACACAATGTCGTTTTAATAGTATTGGTGAATATGTGGGTGATTTAATACATGCTTCCAAGATTCCAAGCGAAAATATTAATTAGTTCGTTGGAAATGCGTAGTTTGTTATGGCAAAATTATTAATTAAATATGCCTCATAAAATAAATGGATGGCAAACTGAAATGCATTGGACCAATAATTCATAAAATCCGGGTGATTTGGCCACCCTATTGGTTGCAATATATTCGCCAATTTTGACTTGGCCGATATGAACTATTCGCCAATTGGCAAAGATTCACCACTAAAAATATCCCTGAGTAGCAGCTAGTTTGGTCTATGGTATTGATATGAATTAGTCCGTTGGAAAACGCATAGTTTGTTATGGCGAAATTATTAATTAAATATGCCTCATAAAATAAATGGATGGCAAATTGAAATGCATTGGACCGATAATTCATAAAATCTGGGTAATTTGGCCACTCTATTGGTTGCAATATATTCGCCAATTTTTACTTGGCCGATGGGAACTATCCGCCAATTGGCAAAGATTCACCACTAAAAATATCCTTGAGTAGCAGTTAGTTTGATCTACGGTACTGAGAGCACTCTCCATTCTAAAGGGACATGGGAATAGAGAGAAAGCCATAGAAGGGTAGAAAGGAAGGGGCCAGGATTATCCAAACATTTCTTTGTGTTATTTCAAAGTGCTTAATGATAAACTCTTGTGCTGCTTTAGGGCAGATTGCATTTTTCAATTCAGCATGATTGTGAAGTCTACTAGTTCATTTATGTGCTTTTTACAAATTTTGTTTCTTTAGTTTGATTCAGTAATTACCACAATTAATTGGAGACTTGCTATGGAACATAGATGTTGTCAAAGTTCGCCTGCAGATGGAATATGTTGGTCAGCGAGGTCCACTGACTGGAATGGTATTTTCATTCTCTCTTTATCAGTCTTATCATTATTTGCCGACAGTTTGAAAATTATATTTCCTGCTGTTTTGTATTGATGGAACTTCTCCCTCTGTGCTCTAAAAGGAAGTCATATGTATGCTTTCCTTCTTTGTGGTTTTAGTTCTTTTTTGTCTTCTCATTGGTTATTGCAATGCAGTTATTTTCTGCATCACACTTATTAAGACTGTAATATCATTTTCATACAGACAAAAACATTTGTTCAATTAATAAAAAACGAAGGACTTTCGACATTATACTCAGGCTTGGCACCTGCCCTTTTGAGGTCTTTTGTTTATGGTGGCTTGCGGTTGGGTTTGTATGAACCATGCAAGTATGTCAGTGATTCTGCTTTTGGGCATACAGGTATAGTGACAAATTTTGCATCAGGGGCATTCTCTGGTTCTCTAGCCACCGCTCTGACAAATCCCACAGAGATTTTGAAGGTTTTTATCATTCAACTTAATTCATGTTTTTTTTGTTGATTTTTGTATTTATATAGCAAAAGCATGGGTTTGCAAGGCATTATTTTCATTACTTTTTCAATCATGAACTATTTGGGATGTTCATGTGCAGGTTCGTTTACAAATGAAAAAGGGATCTGGAAGCAAAGGATCAGTTCATGAACTGTCTCACATTGTTGCAAAAGAGGGAATCACTGGTCTTTGGAAAGGGGTGGGTCCTGCAATGACAAGAGCTGCTGCATTAACAGCATCACAACTAGCAACATATGATGAATCTAAGCAGGTTGTTATTAATTGTATGGCGTGTTTCTTTTCATTTCTTTTACAACGATTTGCTAGTGAGATTTTCTGTGCACATTGCTGTGACTTGGATTGGGTTTTGCTTAGTTGGCAACTGATAATATTTATCTCTAAGAAGGGTAATAGTTTAACTCCAAGGTTTTGGGAACTTGAATGACTATTTGGATATAACGTTTTCCTAAACTTGTCATAACAGGTTTTAAAACGCTGGACATCTCTTAAAGAAGGATTCTTTCTACATCTCAGGTACAGTAAATCTTGTACATGGGGGCAAGTTGGTATATAAAGTTACTATGGTTTTTATGTGTTTCTTAGTTGCACATCCATTGCAATTTTAAGTCAGTATCAATGCATTTTGTACTATGGGTGTATACACTTATATTTTCTAGATTTATGGAGTTGAAATTAGTGGTGATCCATTGTCTACTAACATGATACGCTTATATGTAAGATTGTATGCAGTGCAAGTACAATAGCAGGCATCATGGGAACTTTAGCTACTGCACCTATTGACACAATCAAAACTCGACTCATGATGCAGAGAGATTCTGCCAAAATTGGAATCTATAAGAATGGGTTCCATTGTGCTTACAAGGTAGAAAACATTCCTTTGAAACCGACTCATATTATTCAAGACAAATTATTATCATATGATGAAATTCAGTTTCCTATTTTTTTCTTGTGATTAAGGTAGCATGTTAATTAAAATGAAACTCTTAAAATAATAACTGAACATTTTTTTTTAAGGTCAGTGACATTTGGTCTTGGGGACCATTCCCATTATATTAAATAACTGAACATTTCTTTTCTTTTTTGGCTGGTGAAACGTGATCTTGGGGATCACTCCCATTATATTAAATAACTGAACAATTCTTATTAAAGTTGAAGTAAAATATATATGTCAAAACATCTGCATAGATTATAATCATGGCATATCAGATATGATCCTTTCAAAGTATTAAAACTTGAGGAGTCTAACTGTTTTAACAGCCTATCTGATTAGTTTCTTGAAATAAAATTAACACAAGCCAGAGAAAACCAAACTGAGCATCTAGATTTTTGGCACAAGTATTTCCTTAAAGCTTCTAAAATATTATTGTGATGAGATGCATCCTTTATCTGTAGCATCCTTTTTTTGAAATGCGTATGAGTTGTTTATTAGTCTCTTTGTTGATTGGAATAATATTGTGGTACTCATGGGCTGGTCCCTTAAAAGTAAGGCTACTTTTGTTTCTTAATCTATTTCACTGGTTGATTTTTTTTTTGATCGAATTCTTGTAGATTTGCCATTTTAATTTTTTTGGTACTGGAGGTGAGAAATGGGATCGGGATTTTACCATTTGTAGCCTCTTCCATATTTGAGTCCCGCTTTCACTGTTTCTTTGTACTCTAAGATTGGCTTTTATCCTGGAAGTTTGTTATTCATCTCATATTTTTCATGAAGAGCATAATATGTGATCTTTTGTATTCTAGGCTTGGTTTATAGTTAGTATTTACCATGGTGTGAGGAATGCCATAAAAAAAGTTAACTTGTTTTGATGCCACCGTTACAGATTGCCTGCTTTCAGAGATCTGTACACAACATAAGCATACAAACATTGTCTAAAAGGACTAAAAACAATGTCTAAATAATACCTTTGAAGCATACATAAACTAAATGTTTATGATGTTTGCCTTTGAAGTGAGAATTAATGAGGAATTAACAGTAAAGATGATTGTTAAACATTGATGGATTCTGATCAGAATGAAAAGTGGTGGCTGAGAAAATATCCTTAATAGTCAGTTTTAATGGCCAAGGGAAACATCTAAAGTATCAGAAATAGAGTGCAAGAAAATAGTCAAGAACGCCAAAATATCTTTTGATATTAGGGATAAAAGTAAGTTTTTGAAAAGGCCCAAACCCTTTACAAGTGGGACACAAGAGCACAGTGGATCCCAAACACAAAGCAAACAAGAAACAAGATTCCATGAGAAATGAAATACCGCAATATTAAACAAAAGCAAAACCCAAACCTAACAGCAGAATTATAACACGGTGATAGTAGAGAGAATTACCTAGACTTAGAAGGAATATCAAGTCTAACAAAAGAAGGAAGAAGAAACCCATGTCCATCTCCATAAGGACAAATAGGACCAAAGGATAAACATATGGGTGACCAGATCATTGTTGAAGTTGGTAGACATACTTTAGATGAAATAACTGAAGGCTACACAAAGCAAACCTAGTATGAGGGACATGTTGTAATGTCCCCATTCTTGGAGTGACATCATGATGACTAGATTCTAGCCCATCTAGCATTCCCGTGGGTTAGAAGGCAAGATAAAGGGAATGATTTTGGCCAAGCGTATCAAATTTTGGTGTTTAGAAATTATCCTTAACCAAGCAAGCATAATGTTGATCTTATTTTAACATTATCTCATGGAACACAAGGAGGTCAAAGCAAGCAAGAAGGTCTACTTGCTGGTCAAAGCAAGCAAGAAGGTCTACTCCAAGTCAAAGTAGGCAAGGAGGTCTATTTGCAAGACCAAGCAAACAAGGAGGACAAGCAAGCAAGGAGGTGAATCGACCTCATCAAATCTGATCAGCTTCTAGAAGTTTCCCCTTCCTAGGCGGTTTAGGTGACTTAAGGGAGAAGCTACCAAAAATTAGTATTTTAAGATCAAATCTGATCTCTTCCTTGGGGTGGCTCAAGGAAGCTTCCAAAATAGAATTTTAAAATACTCAAAAAAGGCTAAAAGGCAATCAGATCTTCCTAGGATGGTTTGGGGAAACTTAGCCAAGAAGAAATTGGATATTTTAATAAATAAAATCAGATCCTTGGATAAGGATGACTTAGGTGCCTTGGAGAATAAGGCAAATAATATTTAATTAAATAAAATCAGATCTTTCCTAAGGGCAGTTTAGGTGCCTTAGCCATGAAGTTATTGAATATTTTATTGAAAACAAATCAGATTCTTTTCTAAGGGTGGTTTTGACTAGAAGCCTTATTTAAAGGCATGGAGGGCTGTGAGATTATTATGTTTTGCATTGATACTTGTTTTCTCTTGTTTGAAATAAGTTTCAGAATTTCTTCAAGGTGGTGTTCCCTTGAGTTGGGTTTGGTGATGCTCCCTTACCCTTGTTTGAGAGGTGAAATCACTTAGGTTTCATCATAGGGCAGAATTGTGCAAGCGTGGTGCATTTTACAGCTAGGGTTTGAAGACAAGTTCCTGGTCAAAAATCAGATTTGGAGGTCTACAAATTTCTCTGAGCAAATCTACCTTGGGCAATCTAGACTAGGGACATTTTTGAGTGAAATAGCATTTGTTTCATGAAGTTTGAAGATTTTGGGCGACTAGGGTTTCCAGTTTGGTGGTTGGAAATTGCGTCTTCAGATGTGATCTGATTATATTCAGTCTTGGCATCTATTTTTGGCATATCAATATATTCCGGTTGAAGGAGTTGCTGGTTTTGTAGCTGTACTTCACATCTTCAGCCTTGGGCGTCCATTTTGAGAAGCTATTAGAGCCCTTTCTGCAGCTCAGTCATAGCTGGAGACTGTAGCAGCAGCTACTCCTATCATTCTTATTTTGGCATTATTGTATCATCTATTTCATCTAATAGAAGGAGCTATCAACGAGTATGTTTTGTGGTTGTCATTGGTATCATTTATAATCATTTTCTGAGTATTGAGAAAGTCTGAAAATAAAAGTCAGACCTGCAAATAATTGTATCAGACTTGTTTTGCAAAATAGAAGGTTGTTTCAATTCCAAAAATCATTATATTTTTTGCATATCTGTTATCTTAATGTTTTATGCAAATCTGGGCAACAAAATATTCATAAACTAAACCAAAAACAGTTCAGTTTGGGTCAGGATCTAGTTGGGATTCTTACACATGTTTCTTGGGTTGGGTAGCTATATTGGGAATGATTACACGTTGTGTGCTAGATGGAGAGAAAGATGTGAGGAGATACTTGTTTGCATTTGCTAACATGTCCAAATTCTCTGCATCATTGATGATCTATATGCACACAAACTAGTGTAACAAGATTTTGAATAATGTATAACAATGCCTCACTTGCATCCTTATTGATGTATTTAGGTCTATGCTCCCAAGTTTCGAGATGGGGGTAGGTGACAAGGTGACATGTTTTTGGGATGGGTTTTCTCAGGCCACTTTTTAGGGGATAATAGGGGATGACTATTAAAAAAAAAGGTTTTTTTTTAATATAAGAAAATTTCAACTATTCATAAGATAACATTGTTCGAGCATTTGTTATAGACATTGTAAAATATTTGTAAGCATGGGTAATTGAATAGGAATTATGATGTTCTTTATATATATATATAGAACATGAGTTAATAAAGACATGCTCGACCTGTGTGTGTATTTAGGTGAATGATTTATTATTGAAGTTTCCTTAAAGCCTTCAAAACTGCATGTTTTGTTGTCAAACTTATTAACAAAGAGTAGTTAAGTAAAAAGATAATTGGTTATGTTCCAATTTAACCTTAGCTAGGATATTAATTGGTGGGATTGTTCTACAAGTTGTCTATGTAGGGCATGATTGATATATTTTGCATTATGATAGCAGCGTTTCCTGCCGACTATGACTTAACTTGTATTCAGCAATATAATGACTAGCATGCCATATCAATCCGTGTATACTGAACATTCAGAGTCTACTTTGTCCGTATGAGTCCTTGTATACTAAACATGTCGATATGGAAAATTCATAGTTCCTTTTCGATGCTATGATCACATAAGAACATAGACTCTAAGGCTCAATAGCTGAATACATAGCGATTAGATCATAAGCCGAGATCATAAAGAGCATATTGCTTGTAGGGAGTGGGATTGAGACAATGAATTTAGAAGCATTGAACCTATCTTGTTCGAAATAATCAAAGCACATCAGGATGGTACCAACCATACTTAATGGAAGAAAGATTTGACGGTAATATGTAAAATCGTCTTTCCTAAAGAATTATTTTGGAAGAAATGGGCGATAGTTAGGAGAGGTGCGCCAATTGCGAGCAACAGTATGGTGATTAGAACATTGAGTAATCCAAGCCAACCCACATTACTTGCTAACGGCGGGTAATCATACTTCTTAGAGGTATTGAGTACAACTCCATGAATGGGCGAAATGAAAGTTGCGTTAATGAGAAAAATCTCTGGGAAAATCGTTGGAAAAAGATCGAACATGTGGAGGAAGGTCAAGGATTCAAAGAAATTCTAAACTAGAATATTTCATCATCATCGGTTGTTGTGGCGCAACACTACCACTACACTAAGTTATTGAAGTAAAGTCACCTTTGTTTGATGGCCCAGTGCAACGACCCCATGCTTTTTTTCTAGCATGGGGGAAGCCCCTACAACTATCTCCCCCCTTGAGGTTCTAGCCATTTCTCTGTAGGGGGTGTAGTTGAACCCCAACGAATTCTAGTTTCGGAGGAGAGGTATAGGGTTCGATCAGTCATGGGGTTGGACTCAGTAACATGCTGGGGAAATTGTAAAAAACGAAGGACCAGGGGGAGGAAGATGCGAAGAGTGCACAATTATAGGTTGTGGGGTGAAGCACGCTTGAGATATTGCAGGCGGTTGTTTCCAAAGAAAAGATATTTGACTTGGAGATGGCAATTCTATACGTAACATGCCCTATATGATTTATTAGGAAAGGGGGGGCCCTTTATAGCTTTCCTCATCACTTTATCTTCCGGGGGTTTTTCTAGAACCCCTGAGAATTCTAGTTGTCATTAGATGAGGGAAAAAACTCACCCAAGTGGGGGGGAATTATAGCAGTCGAGTCTCGCCAAGACCCCACCATCCAAGGCAGACCCCACTATCCATAGCGGACCCCACTATTCATAGCGGACCCCACTATCCATACCCGCCTCTAGGTTGGTGGGGTCCATTGCTACGGGAGGGAATATAGTTGGGTGGGTGGATATAGGATAATGGGTGGGAGGGGACCCGAGCAAGACCCCAACACCCTATTTGCCTTGGGGAATTAGCCTAAGCCCACCTAGGTGGGAGGGAATTTGAGTATAGCCGTACTAGAATTTACTCTAATCCTCCCCACCTAGGTGGGAAACTATATGGCTATCCTCCCACCCGTAGCAATCCCCCTACCTAGGGCTTCACCCTTTGCCCTAGCTTCTAATTGCCCAAGAAAACCTAAGGTGAATAGGTTGGTCCCAAGGGCCCCTATATCTCCCACCCCTCGGTACCAAGGGTGAATGGGACAGTGGGGTTGGTACCGACCTATTCGCCCTTGGTACCGTCCTATTAGGTTGGTTAGAAGCTTAGGGTGGTGGCGGAGCCTCGGTCAGTGGGGTCCGACCGACCCCACCAAAGGCACCAACCCTACTGACTAAGGCATTCGCCACCACCCAAGCTCTGCCACCATCCATAAGGCATATAGGGCAGTGAGCGAAGTTCGGGCGATGGCGAAGCCCCTGAGAAAGAAGCCCTAGTTGTGGGGTTGGTAAATATGGTCGGTGGGGTCCGCCTTGGATGGGGGGGTTTGCCTCCCCCACCCAAGGTGGGTATGGTTAGTGGGGTCGGCCTTGGGTGGTGGGGTTGGGGTGGTGGGAACTATAGTTGTGGTCCCCAAAGGGGGTTATATTGCCTCGATTTCTCTCGTGAACAATATACGGGTGGGTGGGAAGCAATAGTGGGGTGGGTGGGCCCCTACTATTCTAAGGGGTCGGGTTCCCTCTGTAGTTGACGACAAGTTGCTCGGCCCCGGCTCTTCCACCCACCCACCCCAACCTATAATTCCCCCCGCCCACCAGTGGAAAAGAAGCCGTGGGACGATTCTTTTTCGCTTGAAAAGAGGGGTGGGAATTAGATCATTAGTGGGTTTTCGGGTGGGATGTGAGGAATAGCAATGGTTGGAGCTAGTTGTGCTTGCTAGCGTATCACAAAGATGATTTTTTAGTGTTGAGGTGGGAGAAACTATAATTACCCTCCAAGACCCCACCATCCCAGGTGAGCCCCACCAAAGGCCCCAACCCACCCAGGCCAAGACACGCCACCACACGAGGCACGAGCTTAAGCCCACCACCCCTGGCACAATGGCTTGGTGCTTAGTCACTAGGGCTACCCACCGTCCTAAGGTGAATAGGTGGAGTATGGCGCATGGTGGGTGGGGTAGAGGAATATGGTTGGTACGGAGGCCGTATCATACTATAAGGAATATAGGGCCGATTGGCAGCTAAGTGGTGGAGCCTGGGTTGGTGGGGTTGGGACCCGAGGGGGTGGGAGATAGGTGAGACTGGGAGTGACCACATGGCTTTTCTAGGGCTTCTTTCTCCAAGCCCATCTCTATATCCTCCACCTGGTGGGGTTGGCTCCGCTCTGGCTGCACGCAGCGCCCTTCGCCGACCCATGCTTAAGCTATTGACCCTCACGGCAATATCGGTTTGCGCCAGCTGCTCGACTGCTGGCTTTGCTCTTGACCTATTCTCCTCCGGTTGAGTGGCGAGCAAAGTCGATGAAAGAGAATCTGCTTGATAGAAAGCGTCAGTGAAGCCTTAACCGGTTGGTCGATAAAGGGTGCGACCGACTTCCCTATAGGCCTTACCCAGGTGAAAGCTAGGCGTGAAGTGAAGCTCTTGCGGCGATTAGAAGTGCGAGAGCTGACCGATTGGGGTTGCGACCCGACCTATGACCTTAGGTGGTGAACCTAGAGGCATTGAAGTGAAAGCTCTTTTGGTAGGTTAGAAAGCACGAGAAACAATCTAGTCGGTGGGGTTATTTTTCGGGTGGGGAGAGAGGTAGTTCCTATCCTATTTACTAGGGTAGTGGGTGGAAGTGGGGAATTATAGCTATAGAAAGGGCCCAACTATAGAGCCCAACTATAGATGCGAAAGTTTAAGCCGCCACCCTAGAAATGTTCCAAGGGGTTATGCGTCGTTCTTGGGGTTGAGCTGAAGGGGGTGCCCGTTGAGAATACGACCTACTAGGAGATCACTCAACCGCTTGACTTCAGGCTCGCCTTGGAGAGCACCCCCCTTCCCCCCCCCCCCGCGCCACCCCTTTATAATAGCTATAGATAGGGTGACAATGAGATCGATCATGTCCTCTCCCAACTCCCCTCTCCACTCCTTAATGGTTATAATGGGGTTGGGTTGAGCACTCAACTTGCCGATCATGTCGTATTATATACATACCATAAACCAGTGTATTCATGCATCATTTTGTGTGACACCATGCATCCAAATGCATGATGTGTCTGATCAATGACCCATAGAATAGTAGGAGCCGCCCGTGGTATGCGGAAATGTGGAACAATGGCCCCTCCGAACAAAACTTGAGAATGCGCGTACATGACCAACCCCTTTGATCCTAGATCTTTAGCCCCCTAGGGATCCCATTATACCCGCTTCGATCCTTACACCTTTGATTCCTGTAGGGCCTGCCCCCCCATTGAGATCGACCATGATAGCATCATTGAAGACATGAGCATTAGATAGAGGTGTCAGGACTTGAAATTGAGTTGGAACAAAGGTGGAAGAAGATGTTGATTGGGGAGGCAGACAACTAGAATTCCCTCCTGGGGAACTATGACTCCTGCCCACCTAGTAGATAGATAATACTTGACTACCGGTCGAATTTGGTGGGGCCATCCTCGCCCCTACCCAAGGCAAACCCCACCACCCAGGGCACCAAACCCATTGACCCCAATTCTTGGGGGGGGGCGGGCCCTACGAGGATCACATAAGAACATAGTGTTGGTGTATGTTTTATCATCCACCGAACACATAGAATAAAATGTGCAAAGACATTCTATCCTCTCTTGAACAAAGTCATTGCGTATGTTAAGATTGCGAGAAGATCATATGGCGACTCCAAGGTTTCTTTCGTCAAGTCATGACATGTGGATAAGCTCAATGGGTGTTGTGATATGTTGGTAATACACAAAGGGACTTACGCTAGGCAATTTCTTCACAAGTTTAGGACTTAGACAGATTTAACATTAAATGCCTCTTCTGTGGAGATTTTCTGTTTGGATCTCAAAAAATTGTAAAAAGGGTAAGGGTTTAGAGGTTCTAATCTATCCCTAAGAATTCAAGAGACGGTATAGATGAGGTGAAACTGGTAACCACGCTTTGTTTCGCCTCCCTGGGACAACTACACAAAGTGGGTGCAATCTTCAAAGGGTGTGATTATAATTTTCATGTCTTGAATAAGACCGAAGTTAAGCATCCACAATCACAAGCTCAGGCTAACTTTATGCATTGAATGAAAATCATCCATCCAAAGAATGTATGAGCAATGTTTCACCATAAATCTATACTATCAAATCTTGCATTCACTTAACATACATTCAAAGCAAATTCTATTTTAATTCTAATCTAACTCTAATCTATTGTTGAAGAAGTTATGCAACCTTGCACAACACTTGACAATAAAAGGGATTCAAAGCAAATCATGCATAAGAGCTTTTATTAGCAGGAGTAGCAAAATGCAACAATCTCATACACTTCACACTTTACAAATGAGGGGTGAGCTCAATTTATAGGCTCCCCAATTACAATTCAATGGCCAAGATTGATTTCGAATCAATGACTGAGATTACAAAATAAAACCCTAATTAGGGTTTGTCACAGACTCACAACTAACTCCATTCTCGACCAATAAGAAAATTACATTCAAGGACACTTGCCCTTCTGCTAAATATAAATCAACAATAAAATAGAAAGTTGTTGCATGTTGATTTGGAACAATTTGATTGGTTGGAAGATGATGAGGCGTCACCTCAGCGTGCTGGATGTCTTCCTTGGTCACTTTATTTTTCTTCCACGTGCTTGTCTTAGAATATTTTTCTTTGCCAACGACTTTGTCCCAACTTGTTTCTTCCTAGCTTTGATCTTGGATCTCCTTTGAGATTTTGATGTCTTCTTCTCACTTGCACTTGAGGTCTGGAAGTCTGGACTTGAAGTTATTTTCTTTCCTGATTGCTTTGAAATTCCTCCTGCTTGAACTGGATTGGTGTTATTCCTTTGGATTTCCCTTCTGAATTATCCAATTTGTGTCAAGAAATTGTCAAAGTATGGAAATTTGTTTGGAACACTCTTCTTGTCACCATCTGATTCTGATTGGAAGCTTATTTTTAATTCTTCAGGAGATGAAATCCCTCAAGAAGTTGCCCTGATTGCTTCAA
>VDFB02284467.1:0-33539 GCA_007258455.2 Sequoia sempervirens
TAAGTGGAAGAGGCTGGCTTGCCGCCTATTTACTTGATTTGCATTGTAATTTCATAAGTCTCTGCCATATGGTCACCTCATCCCCATCCTAGATTGAGTAGCACATACTTGGTGTTGAGTTTACTTTCAGTATTGCAATTAGATAGGGATCCTCTGACCATATGCTCGCTGTCATCAGGCGCATTCTTGGTTAGAGTTCTTTGTATCAACATTTCTTTAAGATCCTCTGACCAATGCTCACACCTTGTCCACATCGGGATCCTGGTGTACATTCTGGTTAGAGTTGCTTTCAACATCGTTTTGGTTTAGAGCTAACCTTAACGGGTGCTTGTTAATTGTAACTCGCAATTGAAAATCGAAAAAATTTGGCTCGGTATATTCCAGTGGTATCAGAGCTATGCATCCTGCCATCCTGTGAAAACAACCTTCTATGAGTGACATAGAACATAGATACTTAGCAAGGGTATACAAGAGGGATACCAGTCAGAAATAGTTCTATCAGGTTCCAGAAGGTTAGACAGCATCAGAGGGTTTGAGGGCTAATTGGGAGCCTTCTCAGGAAACAAAAATGGGGGATAATGAAAGGACTTTAGGTGGCAATGAGAGAAGTTCTGGCAACAGAGGTGACAGTGGGAAAGGTATAGAGGGGTCACCCAATCTAGGACAAGGGTTCGATAGGAAGATGGATGCTTTGTTAGATTTGGTTTCTCTCATGTTGGGGAAATTGGGTCAGAACCCTCCACAGAACAATCCAGGGCATGTCGATGAACACAGTGCTTCCAACCAGCACAATGGACATGTTTTCCAACCTTCAGCAAGCAACACATACATCTCTGCTAGACCTTTCAAACCCACGTTCTTGGCACCAGTAAACCCACCACCAGAGCCTGAAGCAAATGTTTCATTTTTGGAATAGTTGAGGATAGGTCGTACTGAGTATGAAACTCTTCCTGATGAAGTCAAGCTAGACATGTCCTTCAACGATTTCATGGCGCTTAGGAGGAAGAATAGAGGAAATGGGAGGAATTGTGAACAAAGGAGAACATTAGTATAAGGGGACTTGTATCAAGCTATCAACAAGGTTATGCTTCCCCACTTTGATGGAAGTGATAGTAGTTCTGCTCGAGCTTGGATACAGAAGCTAGACAACTATCTGGCTCTTAGACCAATGGTAGAAGAAGAAGCGATTAAGTTTGCTACGCTACACCTAGATGGGGTGGTGCATGAGTGGTGGTACCATGGCCTAGTCACCTTAGGTCATGGGTATATCACTACCTATGATGAGTTTACCAATAGACTCATTGAGAGATTCGAGAAGAAGGACCCAGAAGTGCATTTCATGGAATTGGCACAATTGAAGCAGTATGGCACAGTTGATGCCTACATAGCTGAGTTCCAAAGACTTTCAATAATGGTCACTGGAATCATGGAGAGAAGATTGGTGATCCTATTCAGTGAAGGATTGATGGAGCCACTCAAGGGTTGGATTAAAGCTTTTGATCCACCCTCCCTACAGGAGGCAATGAAGAAAGCAAGAAACATGGAGTGGGCTGCTCCCAAAGAAAATTTCCATTCCAAGCCATCATTTCACAAAGGGGATAGAGGGAAAAGACCTCATCAGAGACCTCATCATAAGGAGTTCAAACCACATAAACCTCATGGCACAAGATTGGATCCAGAGACTATCAATGAACTCCGAAGAAAGGGGTTATGTTTCCGTTGTTGGGAAAAATGGTCCCAAGATCATGTTTTCCCAAAAGGAGCCAAAATTCATCAAATTGAATACTACTCAGCTGAAGAAAGCAATTCTGATTTTTCTGATCAGCAATCTGATTTTGAGGACAGTGAAGTAGAAAGAGCTCCAGAAGAGTCCAAAGACGAAAGGGGAAGTGGAGGTGCATTGGCTCAACTTTCGAGCTTTCAAAAGAATGAGTCTTTCAAAGTTCGAGGGATGATTAAAGGGCAGAGAATCGTTGCTCTGATTGATACTGGGGCAACATATAACTTCATTGATGAAGCTGTGGTGGTAAAGAAAGGGCTGCAAACAGAAGATTTTGAAGGCTTCAGAGTTAAGGTTGTTGATGGGTTCCACATCTCATGCACCAAGAAGATTTCAAACATGTCTATGCAATTGGGCAATTATGAAGTCAAGGATGAATTCTATGTGGTTAACATTGGAGATACGGATGTCTTCCTTGGCATTCAGTGGCTGCGATCTCTTGGAGAGATCTCTTTAAATATGCAAACCATGGAGCTCAAATTTCAATCTGATGGAAAGAAGGTGGTGTTAAGAGGAATGTCTAATGGTGGTCCTCGGATTGTGTCATTCAAAAGAATGGAAAGGCTGATTCGTCATGACCAAGTTGAGTGGGCTACAGAATGTATGATTCTTCCAGCTAGTCTGGTTGAGACAAAGAGAGATTATCCTCCAGATATTCAGTCTTTACTCACCAAGAAAAGTAAAGTGTTTGCTGATTTATCTCCTGGACCACCTCCTGATCGAGGTTCAGAACATGTCATAGAGCTCAAGGAAGGAGCTAAGCCAGTTATCACAACTCCATATCAGTACCCCAAAAATCAAAAGGATGAGATTGAAAAGAACATTAAGGAACTCCTGGAGATGGGCTTCATTCGTCCAAGTAAGAGTCCCTTTGCTTCAGCAGTTGTTCTAGTGAAGAAGAAGGATGGTACCATTCGGATGTGTGTAGATTATCGTGCTTTGAATCAAAGCACCATCAAAAATTGATATCCCATTCCAAGGATAGAAGCTCATTGATGAGCTACATGGAGCCAAATTCTTTTCGAAGATAGATTTGAGGTCGGGCTACTATCAGATTCGGATGAGAGGATCTGATGTTGAGAAGATAGCTTTCAGATGTCACTATGGTCACTTTGAGTTCCTAGTCATGCCATTTGGGTTGATAATGCTCTTGCTACCTTCCAGTCTTGTATGAACAGAGTCTTTCAGAAGTAGTTGAGGAAGTTCGTGTTGATATTTTTTTATGACATCTTGATTTTCAGCAAGACGTGGGAAGAACATCTCAAGCATTTGGAGGAAGTGCTTAGCATCCTAGAATCAGAGAGCTTGTTTGCCAAAGAATCCAAATGTGAATTTGGAATGAAGGAGCTACTTTACCTTGGTCACATAATCAGTGCTGAAGGTGTGAAGGTTGATCCTGAAAAGATCAAGGCTATTGTTGATTGGCCACCTCCTGAGAACTTGACTCACTTGAAAGGGTTCTTGGGCCTTTGTGGATTTTACAGAAGGTTTGTGAAGGGTTACTCTCAGAATGCTGCTCCTCTTACTGACCTCACGAAAAAAGGATCTTTTTGCTGGTCAGAAAAGGCTCAGAGTACTTTTGATAAGTTTAAGAAGATAATGAGTTCTTGTCATGTTCTTGCTATTCCGTATTTTTCCAAGCCCTTCGAGCTACAGTGTGATGCATTCAGTGAAGGTGTTGGGGCTGTTTTAATGCAAGATAAGCATCCAATCGTGTTTGAGAGCAGAAAATTAAGAGGAGTTGAGAGGGCCTACTCTATCTATGACAAGGAAATGCTTGCAATCATGCATGCATTAGCCAAGTTCAGATAGTACTTGGTGGGGAGCAAGTTTGTGGTCAAGACTGATCACAATAGTCTCAAGCATTTCATGCATCAGAAATATTTGAACGAGAGGCAACAGAAGTGGGTGAGTAAGCTTCAAGCTTACGATTTTGACATTGAGTATGTCAAAGGTAAAAACAACATTGTGGCGGATGCTCTATCTAGGAGACCTCATTTGAGCTCATTATGTGAGCTTACTGCTAATTGGAAGAACATGTTGCCACAATTATGCCGTGAATTAGTCAAAACCAACACTTGGAGGGGTACTCTTTGTGACGAAAGGTACAAGGTGGAAGGAAGGGCCGATGTACACCATGGCGGCAGAGCGCCTCTTGGTGGTCGATTCTAAGCTCAAAAAGAAGATTTTATTGATATTTGGGCGATGACTCACCGACGGTCGCTGGGTTCTTCATGATTATTATAGGAAAACTGAGAAAGATCTTCTTTGAAGGGTTTGAAAGGAGAAGTTCAAATGTTGTTATCTGGGAGGTCCCAATTTGTTAGATGAACAAACAACGGCAAACAACGGCCCGCATCCTCATTCCCACCAAACAAGTTACGTCAATGGATTCCCCCATCACCTGCCACCAAAGTTCGGCAGCATTCCATTCTGCCGTGCAGGAAGCCGACAAAATTGTTCGGGCTTCGCCAATAATAAGCCTGGCCAGCAACCGCCGCAGATCACTTTTCACGAGCGACGCCGCCAAAGTCAATGTGAGCGAGCAGCGAAGCAAAGTTCCCGGCAGCACCCTTGCGCGAGAGCCCGTGAATTAGCGCAGCGAAGCGCTGGCTCCGGCAATTAGTTATCACCCTCAAACCGATGGACAAACAAAGATAGTGAACAAGTGGTTGGAAGGCTATTTGAGAAACTATGTTTCGGAGCAGCAAAGAGCATGGGTGAAATGGCTTCACATAGGCGAGTATTGTTATAATTCTTCTTTTCACATGTCAATATGGATGTCACCTTTCATGGTTTGAGGTTCTAGTTTTAGGTTGGTGGATAAAAGCCCCGCAAGCTTATGGTGAAAGCCATGATGACTTTGAACATTAATTCAATTGCAATGTAACGCAGGCGATGTACTGACCAACTACAGCAGCTTTTGAGGGTTGGAGATATGGTTTATCTTTTGACTACAACTCATTGGGGCTCTGCTACTCTCAAGAAGAGGGGAAGTCGAAGCCCAAACCCCGCCTTTGTATGGGCCGCCTCGCGTTGTCGGGCGTGGCGACGCCTTGCCGGTTTCACCTGCTGCCACTCACCTGCCCTGCCAGCAAACCGGCCATGCCAAATGCCCCTCGACAGCGAAGGATAGTTAGTTTTCCCCTAAGAGATTCTTATCCCGCAGAGCGCTCTTTAAGAAATAGAACAATAAGAGAATATTTGGTGAAGTGGAAGAACTTGCCTATGGAGGAAGAACTTGCCTATGGAGGATGCGACTTGGGAGAATGATGAGATTCTGCAGCATTCGGGTTTGTGATTGCTTGAGGACAAGCAATCTTGTGGAGGATGAACTGTAATGTCCCCTTCTTGAGCATGACTTTTTCTGTGACCGTTGGCCTATTCTGGAGACTCGTAGGCTTCTCGGTGGTGAAATTAGGGTTTCTTGGTTGGTGGTTTCTCTTGCTCATGGATTGGTGACTGAACTGTGGATTCCTTCTAGGTTTTTCGTGAGCTTTTCGGTGATGTGTTTTTTTTGGCATTCTGAGCACTTTCATGAATTTACTATTTTTAGTAAATTCTATTTCTGGCAGTGATCCTGTTGGTTTCGGCACGATTGGCTTTCTACTTCAGTATGTTCAGTTGGATTGCTCAACTTTGGCTTTGGGGCACGTTTGGAGAGATAAGTTCGAATTATTTTAATAAAGTCATATTCTAATGTTATATTTTGTTGTTGACCCCCCTTAGCCTAGTGATTGAACTTAAGTTGTTTTAAAAGGTGGTATTTATGGGTGGTGCCTCATGTAATTGATTTAATATTTTCTAAAAGGCAAAAACAATGCTTGGAAAAAGGGACGCCTATCTTCTTGATGAGATTATTCTTAAATTAAAAAGTCAAATTGACCTTGGAAAGAGGGACGCCATCTTTGGAGGGAAGAGGAGTTACTTCAAAATTTGAAAAGAAGGGTTTCTAGAAGCTTCAGGATAGTCTCCACAAAGTTATAGAAGGAGGTCTTGGGCTTCATTTGCATCATCTGATATCTTGAGTAATGTTATGCTGCCGAAATGGTGTTGGACTGCTTCGAGGAATGAATGCCTCCTAGCTTGGCTCAACTTCGTGCTTGTGAGATAGCACCTAGTGGAGAGGTTTGATTGCTTTTGAGTGATTTTGTAGTGAGTTTGCTTATAGCTGTTGTTTATGCATTGTAATTCCTTATATTTGCAAAATAATCAAAAAATCTAGAGTTGCTAGTTTGTGTTGCAGATTTGGTTTTTAGCTCATAAGTCATTGTGTGATTTTCTTTTGGTTTTGGGTAGTTTACCCATGCTTTTGCTAGGTAAGGGCGCCCCTTTCAGAGAAGTTTGGGAATTGAATTTGAAGTCTCTAATTTATTAAAGAAAAATCGCCCCTCCTTGCAGCCGTACCATTTAGAGTGTCATTGGAATTCGTGAAGAAAATAAATATCTGCATTTAGGTTCTGTTTTGTGTTTTCAGCTTGGGCGCCTTCATCATAGGAATGATTTGCATTAGATTTCATGTAATTTGGGTGAGTAGTGAGTGAGTTGTGTGCATTTCCTTGAGTTTATGTATTGCTGGTTGTCAGTTTCAGTCATTGTTCTGTCATAACAGCTTGCATAGACTCCATCATTTGAGTTTGATTTGGAAAGGAGAGACATTGAGAACATTAAGGATAGCATTATACATTGTTGCAGCATTGGGAACACCCTTATCTTGTGCTTAACAGATAAATCTCTAATATTGTAAGTTGAACAGTAGTACTGTCAGCATCTTTCTTATTCTTGCTAATCTCATGCTTGTAACTGCCCACTGAATAAGTGGAAGAGGCTGGCTTGCCGCCTGTTTACTTGATTTGCATTGTAATTTCATAAGTCTCTGCTATATGGTCACCTCATCCCCATCCTGGATTGAGTAGCACATACTTGGTGTTGAGTTTACTTTCAGTATTGCAATAGATAGGGATCCTTTGACCATATGCTCGCCGTCATCAGGCGCATTCTTGGTTAGAGTTCTTTGTATCAGCATTTCTTTAAGATCCTCTGACCAATGCTCACACCTTGTCCACATCAGGATCCTGGTGTACATTCTGGTTAGAGTTGCTTTCAGCATCGTTTTGGTTTAGAGCTAACCTTAATGGGTGCTTGTTAATTGTAACTCGCAATTGAAAATCGAAAAAAATTGGCTTGGTATATTTCAGTAGGTACATTGCATTTATGTACTAGTAATTTTGATTTTTCTATTACCTTAGCTTCTACAAGAACATATACAACATTGTGGAACCATAGGCTTGGGCACATGAGTGAGAAGGGGATGAGGACTCTCTGGTCAAGGAATTTGTTTCTAGGTTTGAAGCAGGTTGATTTGGATTTATGTGAAAACAATGTATATGGGAAATAAAAAAGAGTTAGATTTCTTAGAGTTGGGAAGGAAAAGAAGAATTAAAAGTTAGAGCTATGTATCTATATGATCATGTATCATAATTATATTTTATTATTATACATTATTGATGATGCAATGAAATTAAATTCATTTCATTCAGAAAATTTGATGTCTTTGATAATTATAAGAATGAATGTTGAATGAATAAATATGTTCAAATATTTAGCAAGGAGTAAGGAGAAGTTACTCTTCACACTATGAGATTTGTAGACAGCAGATGTACCTTAGAACACCATGTCAAAATAGCGATGAACAGGACAAATCATGGAGGCATTATGAGATTGCATATATCATTACTGGGTAGATGTTAGGATACCATTTACTTAATACAAAGGGCCTGTCTGCACCAAGAGGCATAGGTAAAAAGGTAAACTACTCATTTTTGAAAAAAATTAGTCATGAAGCATTTGTCCATATTGATATAGAAAATTTTATTAAAACAAAGCTTGAGGCAAAATCCAAGAAGTGCATTTTTATTGGATATGGAGTTAATGATTTTGGTTCTTGATTATGGGATTATGAAAATCACAAAAATCATTAGTAGTATAGATGTGATATTCAATGAGAAGGTCATTTACAAAGATCAATTGCAAGGAAGAGAAAAGAAAAGAAAAACACATAATATGCAATGCTTGATGAAATCACAAAAATAGAGTTGCAAAGGTACTAAAAAATCAAAATATTCAACACAAGAACGACATGTTCCTCAAACTTCTACAAGAAGATCTACTAGGTTAAGTACACCCCTCAAACGATACTCTCCTTCATTATATTATGTATTGTTGATTGACTCTGGTGAACCAAAAAGTTATGAAAATGAAATGCAAGTAGAAACCAAAAAGAAGTAGGAGCAATGCATGAAAGAGGAGATGAAATATTTATTATATAACTAGAATTTGGACTTGGTTGAGTTGCTTGAAGGTAAAATAGAATTGCAAAACAAATGGGTTTATAGGATGAAGGAAGAAGATGGGGTAAAAAGGAGATACAAGGAAAGACTTGTTGTCAAGGGTTTTTAATAGAAAAATGTATAGATTTTGATAAAATATTTTCTCTTGTTGTTAAAATGACTTCAATTATAACTATTTTAAGTCCAGTGCCAATAGAGGATCTACATCTTGAACAATTAGATGTTAAGATAAATTTTCTCCATGGTGATTTGGAGGAAGAGATTTATATGCAATAACCATAGGGGTATAAAGTCAAAGGGAAGGAGAACTCGCTGTGTAGGTTGAAGAAGAACTTATATGGATTAAAGGAAGCTTCAAGACAATGGTATTTAAAATTTGAAAATTTTATGATAGAACAAGGTTATAGTAGATGTCATTCTAACCACCGTGTTTATTTCAAGAGACTAGATAATGGTAGCTACATTATCTTGTTATTGTATGTAGATGAAATGCTTGTTGTAGGGTCTAACATTCACGATACAAATGTACTCAAAAAAAAAAAATTAGCCAATTCATTTGCAATGAAGGATTTGGGTGCTACAAATAAAATCCTTGGTATGAGAATAATAGGAGACAAGAAAAATCATACATTAACATTGTCTCAGAGTAAGTACAACAAGAATGTGTTGAAAATATTTCAAATGTAGGATGAAAAATTAGCTAGTACTCCTTTGTTGGATCATTTCAAATTGACTAAGGAGATGTGTCCCAAGAAACAAGAGGATATATAATGCATGTCCAAGGTTCCATACTCATCGGTAGTTGGTATCTTGATGTATGTCATGGTTTGCACAAGGTTGGATATTGTGCATGCATTGGGATTTGTGAGAAGATACACCGAAAATCTTGGAAAAGAGCAACATGGAATGTAATAAAGTGGATTCTTAGGTATTTGAGAGGTACTACTACCCAAACATTATATTTTGGAGGTTCCAACTCTACTCTGGATAGGGATATATTAATTCAAATCTAGCAAGTGATGTAGATAGCAGAAGGAGCACCACTGGGTATGTCTTTACTGTAGGTGGAACAACAAATAGTTGGATTTCTATATTTCAAAAGGTTGTTGCACTTTCAACAACAAAAGAAAAGTATGTCACTACTAGAAAGGCTAATAAAGAGATGATTTGGTTACAAAGGTTTATGGAGGAATTAGGAAAGAAACAAGAGGATAAAAAATTGTATAATGATAGTTAGAGTTCCATTCATCCTATAAAAAACTCAACCCTTCATTCTAAGACTAAAAATATCTAACTTAGGTATCATTTCATACAATCCATTTTAGAAGATGGATAGTTGAAGCTGAAAAAGATACACACTAGCCAAAATCCTACAAACATGTTGACAAAGGTAGTAACTTGGGAGAAACTAATTTTTTTCTTAGTTTCAGTTTTCCATCAAGGATGATGGTGCATATGAGAAACTTTCCAAGTCTAATGTCGGATCCTAGTCTAGTGAATGCAGTAGAAGTTGAGTTATTATAATCAATCTCCAAGTCGAAGATTGTTGGTTATGGAGCCTGATCTTATTGGTTAATATTTATAGTGCAAGGGGTATACCCTTGCAGGGTCTAAGGTCCATGTGTCGTGATGAAGGTTTGGGGGAAATTCCCCTGAAAGTGATGTAGAGCATCTACAACCTTTAAGGGTACTAGAGACCCAAAACACAAAACTTGAGAAGGTCAGTAAACATTCACCAAATTTTCACTTCACTGACACTAGATTCCACATTGCTAAAAGGCACCAAAACCTCAAATCAAGATTCCAAACTCTCATCGGACCCAAATACACTTTAAACATCATTATTTTGACTGAATCAAAGCAAAAAAACTCTTAGAAAACTTTGAATAAATCAATTCATCCAACATTCACACCCAAGACACCAAATCCTAGTAGTAGTCCATCATGTCAAAAACAGGTATATCTTCAACACCAAATTGAATCTCCTCAGAAAAATAACATTTTTCAGGGACCCATTATTGCATATGTTAACATACCTCAACAACAGGTATACTTGTTTTGAAAAGTATATCAGAATAAATGATTGTTTGCTGCTTTTAGGCTTCAAATAGGTCAAAATTACAAAGCAAGTACCATCAATTCAACTCCCCAACCCAAAATAACCATGAACAGTCTTGTAATAGGTCATAAAACTTCTGAATCAACAAAATTTAGATCTCTTAAACCCTTCCATAGGCCACAAAATACAAACCCTTGAATTAGACTACATTATGCTCAACCAAATGAGGGTTTAATGAAAATAAGCTTTCCAAACCTCATACCAACTTTCCACACCTTCAAACATGTTTGAATAAGTCTGCACAAGCTTTAGGAACTATTTCCCAACCTCCTTGAATGTATTTCCATCGGATTCTACCTTGGAGCCATCTAATTTCATGGAAAACACTAAAAATTATGTGAGGGCAGCAACACAATCTCTGTATTCTTGTCTTTCCTTGCACTTTCCAATACAAAAAACACTTAAAATATCCTACTTTAACCCATTCCATCAATTTACTAATCCTGCATCGGTGGAATGGTTGTTAAATACAACCTAGACTCTCAAAACCCTTGTTTTAAGGGTTTTCAGGCAGTACTTTGTAAAATTGCTCTCAAAACCACTAAACTTGATGAAAGTTCTTCAAACCTTTTCCAAGTGAAAGATAGAACACTACACTATGTATCCAAACTGAAATTATAGCCTAAGCTTGTTGAACTGACCATATAAACTATTAAACAACAGAGGAAAACACTGCAAATACAGAACAAGGTACTTTTATTTATTAATTTGTTTCAAGAATACAATCTACAATGCTTTTCTCACCTTCACAAGGCCTTAAATAGATGTTTACAATAGTTTTCCCAACTTTATCTTCAACTTCAACCGACCCATTATCTTTCTTTTGCAAAATGACTCTTCCACTTCCACTTTTGTGCATTTTTTGCAATTTTGCAATTTTGCATTTTTGCAACAAAAGAAAACTTTTTGCACTTTGATTCCTTTGACCTCCTAGAGACCTAATTGTGGCTCAAATACATTTTAGTTGTTCTAAACATGACCTTTTACATACATTACCTAATTTAAAATTCAAGTTTTACAATATTGCCAATTGGAGGCATAAAATGCACAAGGTGCTCCTGCACCAGAAAGCCACATTATATATATATTTTCATTGTAAATATAAATTGTTCATCATTAGGTCATAGATTTGACAAAAGAGGTCATGTTGGATTTTCTTTCCCTAGAAGGAAACCCCTCTTTATGCAACGACATTTTATTGCTCTTGTAGATTGAGTTGTATTGTGCATGAAGACTATGGTAGAGAGAAGAGGAAGTTACAACGAATGTGTTGTAGGTTGTATCCCTTCATTTTGTTGGACGAAATAAAGGAAGGATTGGTTGTTTCTTTGTGGATGTAACCCATATTGGGTGAACTACGTATATATATGTCTTTATGTTTTGTGTTATTTTTTATATTTTATCTATACATTTATTTTATTGCATATTTCTCTACAATCATATTCCTATCACACATTCCCAAAACCTATGGCAATAGAATAGTTGAGCACAACATGAATACACATAAACATTATAAAATATGTTAATTCTTTATAAAATAGAGTTATTTTAACAAATATTGTAGCCATCACTAGCCTGTACAAACTATTGAGTTATTAGTCTTCTAAGTGCATTAAAAATTAGACAATAATTCAAATAATAAAACAAGAGTATATATATGGTGCACACACACACACACACACACACACACACACACACACACACACACATATAAATAAAATACGTTTATATTTTTTTACATGCATATTTAATAAATATTTAAATTTTCTCAAAGTTTCATAAGGAAACCCATAACTTAACATGGGAAGAACTACTATAGATTGATGGTAAAACTTCAAGTTAGTCAAAATTTAACAAATCAAAGATGAGGATTGACAGATGACATACATAATGAGAGAGGTAAATTATTGTATGTGTAGTAGTTTGTACTATGCTAGTAAACATGAATACAAAATATGGAGGCACATGGGAGGCTCAAATGGCCCAAAAGAGGTTGAAATTGCAAGCAAAAGATGTATTTTCTTCAAGTTTTATGTTTGTAATAACAAGTGTTTAATTTATTTTTGGGTTTGTGTCGTTCAACTTTATGTGAGTGAAGTTTCCTTTTGTCTATTTATAGTTATGTTTTTTTGTGTGCATGGGTGTGGTTAGTCTGAAGTGCAAATTTTATTTTTTGCATGGAGCGTGGTTGGTTTGAAGTGTTATTTTTTTAATTTTTTTATGGTGTAGGGTTTGTGGTTGGTCTCAAGGGAAAGTTTGAGTCTTTGTGTGGTGAGTGTTTCAAATTTTATTGCTATTTTATATAGTTTTTCTTTTCATGGCATTATGTTATATTCTAGCTTTGCTTTTGGTAGTAGAAACTATAGGAAAAATAGAGGATTTTTTAGGGGTTGAGAATTAGGGTTCGGTGGGTGTTAAGTAGTGGTTTGGTTAAGGTTGCTTGTTTTTTGTCAATTTCATAATAGTTTTGTAGTATATTTTGTTTTTAGTCAATTTCATAAGAGTCCATATTTTGTGTTGGGAATTACAAAATAAAGGTTCAAAATACACTTTTATATAGTTCTTTAATAGTCATATGAACCTTGTGTGTGTCTCTACATTTTGCATATAGAGGTCTATTAGTATAGGGCCAACTATGACACATATAATATGAAGGAAAAATTAATAAAAAATATTAATTTAATGAGTTAGGCATGAGGCAAGTTGGGCACAAAATGCACACACACATGTATAAACATTTTAATATAATTAATTTTTCAATAGATGACAATTGATTGGTTGTGGTTTTTGTGTTTCTTTTTAAAAGAAAAATTGAAAATTCTATTGGAAAAATTAAAATTGACCAATCAAAATGCTACAAACTAACTATACTAATATTGTTTTTAGTTGATTAATAATCCAACCTAAAACTTGACTACAAATATAAATATTTTAATATTTTAGCATAAACTAATCAAAATATACCTTGAAGAACACATTTTTTGGTAAGAGTTATGAAATTTAGGTCCCAAAATGGCCTTGTATGTATTTTTTTAATATATTGACTACGAATATTCTTTTGAGCTTTATCAACTACAAAACTTGAAAAAATGTCTATACTAGTTATGTTTTGATGGATGCCCATAAGTTGTTCCAAAACTCCCATTATTGCACATGCTAAAAGTGCAATCTAATACAAAAATGATAGTCAAGTGCTTAGTGCGCAAACAAATTTTAGTATGTATAGGTACAAACAATAAAAAAATAGTTTAATTCTTAGCCAAACTTAAAATATAGATACCAAATTTTGATCAAGCAATGAAAAATTTAAACACAATTATTCTTTACAAAGGGGAATCCCTGAAAAGTAATAAGTATAAATTTAGATTGTACATGTTGACACAATAGTAGAAATCAAAGAAAATGCTTTTGTTGTTGATAAGTACTTATTTTTTAATATGTTCATGTGTCAATTTTATATGTATATCCATTGATACAAATCCAACCATTGCCAAACATAACAAGATGGACATTGGCACACCAATAACCTAACCACATTTTTCTTTACATACTTGACACTAGTTGCATTCCTTCAATACTAAAGCAATTAAAAAATTTAAATTTTGACAAATAAGTTGTTATTGATATAATTGAAAACTATAAATGTTCTCAACAAAATCAAGAAAATTAGGAAAAAAATAATGACATTTAGTGTAAAGGTTCGGACAAAAATTTGTGTTAAGTCTCATGGATGTCTAAGGCTCACTGGAACTTGCAAGTGCTTTGTATAATATGGTTTTTGTTGGATTTCTTAAAAATTTACATTTGTGAACATACTTTTGAAGGTTTCAAGGTTTATTGCATGCACTTGTTATGTAAAATATGGTACATATTGTCAGTGCAATCATAGAACTATAAGAAAATGCAAGCCTACTAGATGTGATTTGACCCTCCTATGTGCATCCACATTTTTTATTCATGTATACTTAGACAATGCAAACTAAAAAAATTAGAATAAGAAGGAAAACTTAAACAATACCATTAATTTGATAGGCTTTACATATTCTTCCCTTAATTGCAATACCTATAAAATCTAAGTACATGAAAATTATTTTCATTTTAGAAAACAATCATAGTCTTACCAAGAATTCAAGCCCATAAAACTTTATAAAATATTTGAATATATCTTAAAAAAAGAAAGAACTAACATTATGTCAAGTTACCACTTTAGGGATCCATAAGCCTCAAATACCTTAATTTGTTGATTTATAAACACATTTCTACAAAGTGCCTTAACTTTCAAAACAACTTTATGTAACATCTCTAATAATAAATTTAACATGTTAGAGCATACAACATTCCACATAAAATAGGGGAGAGGACTTAGCATGTTTCAATAGTTGTGATAGTAGTTGTTTATATAATGCCCAATATTTTTATCAATATTGGACCAATAGTTGTGACTTTAAAGTTGTTAGTGTTGATGATGACTACCCATAACTAAACAAAATGTATTCATTTGATCTAAAAAGCAACCAATCATGTGATTCCACATCAACGCTCAATAAAACATGCTGTGAATGCACAAGTATTGGTCTCACTTTTTTTTTGGGCTTTTTGGACACCGTGACAAAAAGCATGCTGATGTGGCATCATATTTGATGATGTGACCTTGAAACCTTAGTTATAAGCAGGGGACTTACCAAGTAAGCTGCTGTAAAAAATTGGGAGTGATTTGAAATTTCCACGTAGGATAATTAAAAGCGCAAAGGTAGGGTGCACAACTACTGGGTCCTCTCCCCTAGTCACTCAACCAAGGAGAGGCACTCAGAAGAAATGAAGCAAGCGAGCGAGTGAGAAGGCGAACAAGCGAGGGGTTTTGAATTCCTCAGAGGAAAGCGATGGGGATTTAGACGATGGGGATTTAGACGGTGATGACGAGGATTTAGTAGCGGCGGTGGTTTTATTGGTTCCTGCGGGTGCAACCTGCTAGGATCTAGTGTTTTCTCTAGAATTTCTTGAGGATTTAGACATGCTCGGTGCTAATGTCCAGGTGCGGCTTCTCTTGCCATTTTTGTCTTTTCTTGCTTTTTAGCTTGCTCGCGGTCATAGGTCATGAGAGATTTTGTGCTTGGCTGGGAGGACAACAGTGTTGGGGTCGCTTTTTCCTTCTCCCCTCACATGGTTCAGCGGTTTCTCATAGTGGTATGTAGTCTTTGGTGGGCTCTATCATTTTGGGAGTGTCTTTTTGGGTGTAAGGCTTTGTCGGGCTTCTTGTCTTATGATTTTGGGGGAAGTTTTGTTCTCCAATTTCAGTGGAGTCGGAATTTGATTCTATTGCCCTTGTTTTTGAATGTCTTGGTCTTGGGAGTTTCGACTCCTGGGCTTTATTTTTTTGGCTCTTGAGTCTGTGTTCTGGGTGAGCGACTTACTCTGCTCTTTATTTCATTGTTGGTTTTTTTTTTTGATCTCCCTCTGGTTTGGGAAGTTGTTATTGCTTAAGGGGTTAGTTCTTTTTCTAGTGGTTTCCAGTGTGTTGCTTTCCTTTTTGAAGGGAGTTTTGAGTGTTTTCATTGTCCTTGGATTTGGGCCTTTTCAAAAATTGGGGTTATTGTTTCTCTTTCAGACCCAGTCTTGCTTGATGTTGGTTGGGTTGTTTCCTCTATGTTTCTTGATGGCTCTAGGTCATGGCTAGTTGGTGTTGGAATTTGTCCATGTTGGTGTTTGTCTGTTGTTGGCTGGGTTGAACTTATTGATTTATCTTTTGACCCAACTATTTGATTCATTAAAGGGGGTGAAGTTTTCCCTTTTTAGTGATTTGTCTTCCTTCCCCTGTTTGGTTGCTCATTTTAAGGCAGGGGTATCTTCTCTAGAGGTGGAGATATAGACTGTTGGAAAGGAGGGGGATTTTTTGTGCTTAAGCATGTTGGCTAGGGAGTTTTCAGTTTCTTCCTTCGAGTACTAGAATCTTGTGCTACCAAGGGATGTTGTGACAGCCCTTCCTACTAAAGTTGCTTACCGCCAAGATCTTTAGCTAGTTTCTTCTATAGAGGTGGAGACTGCTCCTATTGAGGTGGAGCCCTCTCTTATTGAGGTGGAGTTGGATATTGTAGAGTTGGTGGGAAAATATTTTTTCCTATGTTGGTTCCTATTAAGGTGGAGCTTGTGTGGGCAAGAGAGATGTGATTTTGGTGGTAAGGGTTCTCATTTCATCCTCTCCTATAGAGGGGAGCCCTCTCCTTTAAAGGTGGAGGTTGGGTTGGCTAATCAGGTGGCATGGTGTGAAGCTCCTCAATGCTAAGTGGTTCTATCTAACTCCCTTGTTGTGGTGGGGAGTCAAGATGGACCAGTGTTGCATATACTAAGTGGATGATATGTTCTAGTATGGCTGTTGCTGGCTTATTATTGCCTGTTTGGCTCAGGTGTTCTTTAACAATTGTTAGGGTTTTCAGTCCCTAATAAAACCTATTTGTAGAGGGTTTAAGGTTCCCTTCAAAACCTTTTCTTTGCAGCATGGGTATTCCTGTGTATCTGTAGGGTAGCTGGTGATGTTGGGTTGTTGATGGTCTATGTTTTTATCTATTTGCAGCTCTCCTTTGATAGAATTTCAGGGCCCTTTAAAACCTACTTGTAATGGGCTTCGGGTCCCATAAAAACCTATTTTTTCACTAATAAAAAACATTCCACATAAAATAGAGTGAGCATAAATAATTACAATTTTTTAATAATTTTTCTTTTGTGATTTTAAGCTAGTAGAGTTTAGGACTCACATGCATGCATCTAACTCTTATAATTACATTCATATGTAATCTGGTTGACCCAAAAAAATGCTTCAAATTGTATATGAGATAGGGAAATTTCATGGATTAATATTCCTTCCCACTTGAAAGTAATAAAATCTCAATATTTAATCTCTACATATCTCACAAAAGGGTTTGTTTTACTAGAATAGCCTTGACTCAAACTATGACAATTAGCATCACACTTACAAAGTGGACATAGCCTTTGAATTCAAATAAATAATGCATGAAATATGAGAATAATTCTTAGATGGATGTAGAAGAATCCAAAATTTAAGTGCATCTCCTATTCAGTCCAAAAAATTTGAGCATTATTATTGTTGCTACTACCATTTCATCTTCATTATCATTTTTTACAATTAGATACTTGCTCTTGGAATGTTTGGACCAAGCAAACCTATGCTATTATATGGTTTTGGGTTTTGACAAAGGTAAAAATTATTGTCAATAAAATACCTATTAATATTTCTATTCAATTGAAAATTTACTTTCTAGTTTGAAGAATTTTTTCATTGGGATGTAACCCAGACAATAATAAATGGTCCAATACCCAACCTATGAGAAAATGTAAACTTGAAAGTCTCATAAATCAACTGAAATTAGATAATTAAAATTTAAAGCATGGTTCCAAAATGAATAAGTATCTAATTTGTTGGTTGAGCTACTAAATGTAAAAATTTAAATATATATATATATATATATATATATATATAAAATAATAATTAAATGACTGTTTTAGAACTAGCATGACTTCTTTATTAAATCAAGGAAAACATGTTTAAAGACACAATTAATTAGAATACCATCTAATTAATTTGGATATTGAAATCCTTTCAAGCTAGGAGGTGATCACACCCAATGTATTCATTTCATAAATTGAAAGATATGCATGACTAAGGTTTACATGCTTTTAATAGTAATGATCAATAGAATAATAAGAAAAGTTTGAATAAAAAACACCTAATTGATGAATTTAGGTGTGTAATTAATTTTTTAATAATGTTCTAAAAATGATGATATTATATTTACATGATATTACAATAATTTAATAATTTGTTATCTCTATGGAATGGTTTTGATTTAAACCTATATTTGAATTGAATATGATAATTGATTTTTTTTGTTGTTATGAACTAACAAAGGTTTCTTAATATATATTTTTAAATAAAGGGGTAAAACCAATAGAGGATTGTATTGATTATAAAAGTATAATACATAGTCACTAGAGTTGTTCATATACAACAAAGGTTTCTTAATTATATGCAATTGATATTTTAATATTTTCATGAATATATTTTTTCAATAACAACTTGAACTAACTATCGTCTATTGACATGAGGTGGATACAAGATAGTGTTTTTCTCTCTCCCACATTTAGGGAGAGTATCATACAAGAGAGGAAGATAAATTGTGACATTAAGGTAGTTGAACCATGATTATCCAAGAACCGACACCCACTTGCACGAGTTTGAATGCGAGATAAATGTATTCTAGGCACATTATTGGTTTTCGTGAAAGTTATCGTAACTTGGTATTTTCTTTCAAATGCATTTATGAAAATTGGTTTAGGTTTAAATTTAAGAATGTTTGGTTTTGTAAGAAAATAATGCATTCAACCCACAATCTTAATCCATTTCCTATATAACCCCATGAGAGATAAATATGTATACAAGTAACCATAATGCATAGATCAAATAGACAAGCCACAAGATATACCCTGGGAAAACTCTCAAGAGGGAAAAACCTAACCTCCAAAAGCATCCATACTCCATCTTATTAGTCAACAATAAAGCAATACAAGTGTTACAATGAATACCTCTGAAGCATCAATCCTCTTAATGCATCCCCATGTGTCAAAGCATGAATCAACACATCCCATGCCATGCTTCACATATGCACTCCTAAAAAAGACTCAATAATGACAACCCACTCACCTAGCCAACCTTAACCACTAAAAATATGCTTGCTTTAATAGATTCAAGCTCACACAAATACAACCAAGTGGTAAGATAAAACCATGTGCCACAAAACCACCAATCCCTTATTTAATATTAGGTACTAAGTTTTCACTTTATTTAATATTTCCCCAATATTAAATTATTATCACATGTCTCCCACACATTAAATAATAATACAATGCTACAATACAACATAAAGTGGTCCCCAAATAATTACCTAGCATGATTAACCACACCACCTAGGTGCATCACAACTAAATAATTATTTAATTACAACATTATAATATATCAAATTATGCAATAGTGCACAACACCATATCACAACATTCTCTCACTTGTTGTATACATTGCATAAGGGATCAATCAATGAAATACATCATCATAGCCATACATGTAACCATATGAATCTACAACATGCTCGTGCTCCATCAAGATACCTACAATAAAACCAAAGTGACCACCATCTCAAGAAAGAACTCCTCTCATCCTCCAATGTGCCACTTATGGAAGAAAATGAACATTCTAAGGTGAAGATGAACCAATCCAAGAACAAAAGCATCAAACCCAAGTGATAACAAAGGCTCCAAACAAGTTGTTGTCAAGTAAAAATCCACGTGATCAGAAATAACATCCATAACACATGCTAATACATCTAACCATCCATACATGTATCAAATACATCAATAAACTCATGCCAACAACATATGCAACCCATAAAACCATAATCACAAGCTCCCTGTATCAAACCTGTTAATGAAGAATATACATATCCAAGAACTCCCACTGCATAGGTAATGTCAAAGCATATCAAGTCTGCCAATCAACACTATATCAAGGTGTGGTAAATGATCAACAATGAAGTACAAATAATAATAACAATGATTTGCACATGCAACCCAACTAGCTACATAATCTCTCACATGTTGTCACCATCCTCCCAAATCATATGAACATGAACCTCCAAGAAGGAACCATGAAGAGAAAAAGTTGCAAACCATAACATGTCCTTATACCATCACCTCAAAAGTGTAACATTATGTCAAGTATGATCTCCTAACAACCCCAAATGAGAAGCCTCAACAACACCCAAACCAACGTTCACTCTCTTAGATCAAATAATATATGAATCAATGTATAATGTCAACATGAATGTAAGCCTCTCTAACCAAGAAGATAAAACTCAAAGTAACCATTCTCAAATCAATAAATTAGCCCATAAACCATCTCCTAAGCTCCACATCAATGAATGATAACATAAACTCAAATGCACAAGGAGACAACCATGCTAAACATCCCTCAAAATGAATTCTCCAAAACTAACTATCCATAGCTCAAGATCCATATCTATGAAAGATAAAGCAATATAAAATCATGCTAAACAATCCTCATATGAGTCTCCAAAATCAATCACCATGAATCCACTCAATCTTATGAGAAATCAAAGCATGAAATATAACACATCTTAAATAAATAATGGGAAAATACCTCTCAAATGATAAACCATCAAGTAGTCCAAGAGTGGGGAATGAGAATGCTCCTCTAGGATAACCAAGCCATTATGACTCACTCCAAGAACAATATCCTCTATTAGTCCATCATGAACTCATGTCCATACTCGGGTGAAAGCTCCTCGATCTTCCTGCTAAAACCTCCAAAGAGTAACCGTCTCAAGAAAATTTATGGGTTCAATTATTAGCCTATTTTCTATTGCTTTTATGCATACTTTTAGACACTTTTAGATATACCTTTCAAACAATACTCCTATGCTATACTATATTTTCATGTTTATTATACAACCTTGGACCTAAATCATAATAATGGAAATATGGTTATAATATAGTAACATTAAATAGTTTATATGTGAGTATGCATGAAGTGTGGATGAGATTTTATGTTTGATTATGGTAGTTAGCTTTGTGTATATGTTTTGTGGATTAACCTCTTGCAGCTCACAAAGAACTGTAGCACATAGCAACTGGAAGTTGTAGCTGCAGCAAAAGGAAGACTGGAAGAGAAAAATAGGGGAAGTGTCGGATTAAGCTAAATGCAATAACTATTGTATGAAGACACTCGATGGATTTGAACGTGCATCATTATGAACAGTTAATAAAGCGCTAGAGAAGAAGAACTCTTTTGTTAATAGGATTTTGAATAACTATTTGTGTGTTTTACATTCAATTTTGTTTTATAGAGTTTCAGTTCTATTAGAATTCTTCTTTCTTTTCAATTATAGTTTGAACAATTCAATCTTAATTATATGCTCTAATATCTAGGAGTGGAAGTTAATGATTGCAGTTAGTTGTTAATAATAAACTCTCTCGTGCTTGTATATAGTCAAGGGTTGAGTCCTTAGATAAGTTAGTTGATTTTAGTATTTCGTTATCAATTTATTTTCAAGTTGAGTTATTATCTACACTACATGTTGGTTATTTAGAATGATTTCATTGAATATAATATGTGAAGAAGATTTTGTGTAATCTTTTGTGATGTGTAATGAATGAAGTTCAATCTCACATGGATGCATATAATTTGATATTTAGATTTGGTTCTAGTTAAGTGAAGGCAACCACTTAAGAAGGCCATTCAAGGTAATTGTTCTTCAATTCATTTATAGCTATTTATTTATGTTTAATAGTTACTTCTATTTATCATTGTTTCATAAATTGCATGTAAAGTGGAATAGACTCTCATACTTTGATTATCAGCAATGAACATTCATGAGCATGTATGTATTTGGTTAATCTGTAGTACTTTGGAGATTAGAATAAATTTGATTGCTAGTTTGAATAGTTCTAAGTTAGTTCAGTAATTCTTTATTAGCTGTAGTTTAGTTACAAGTTAAACTTGTAGGCACCCATAGACATTAACTATAGTTAGTTTCTTTCACTATTATGTAATTTTGTAAATTTTAAGCAAGTAGAACAACTTGAATAGGACAACCTAGGTAGCCTTAAGTCTTTGAAGGCACATACAGTGCAACACCATCACAAGTTTACAAACCTTGGGTTGACATTTTAATGTAGTCTTTACAATGTTGAGTGGACTGTTCAGCTAGACATGCCTCTAAATTCTGTAGGTTCTACCAAGTTTATAATACATTATTTTAGACTCTACATTTTTGGTGTCATTTCCGGGGATGGTGTTATCTTCGTAGACTTGTTTTCTGAGCTTTCATGGTTTACATTTTGTTTTCAACATTAGTATTGTTAGACTTAATCTTTTTCACAACACCAAAAGATACACTAACATTGTGCATGATTGCTACTATATAAAGCCATATTTCATGTATGCAGAAGTAGAGAGACTCTTTGGGTAGATTCCTCCCCTCTACATGCCAAAAAGCCATAGCAGAAATTGGTGAATCCAGTACTTAGAGCGACGGTAATACTAAAGAAGAAATTTCCCCATCACAACATCTACTACACTTACAGATGGGACATACCGAACCATGGGTGATGCAATGGACGATCCTAAACATGCAACCCTTGAGTTCCCAATCACCAACCAAGAAAGGGCTACTATGCTAACAAATATCCCTCCTTCAACATTACCAATCTTTTATGGGTTTTTTGAAGAATCCCTCAAGTTTGTATTTTGAGGGGAGTCAATGAGGACCATATGGATGCCCTCAACCTCATTGAACAAGGGGATATCTCTTAGATACCATTTGAAGACATTTGTAAAGTTTGTAGGAATTATTCCAAGACTTTCACTAAGAGACCAAGATGAGACATGACATCCACTATTGGAAAATCATCCATAGGGGTTTCAAAGATAGAATTAAGCAATTTGTTGTCTAACATGAAGGAGGACATTATCGGCCATTTAGCAACTTAGTTGAATACTCTCCACAACAAGAAGAATCAAGAGGAAGCTAAAGCAATGCTCACTAAATACTGCCCTAGTTGTAGGCAAAGGAAAACAAACTATAAATGCAAGAGGGTGGCTAGTATTCAACAAGACAAAATTGAAAGACCTGATTTTCATCCACTTGAAGGAGAGGATGGAAAACTCTTTTACACAGCTCAAAGAAGGTCATGGAAACAAATACAAGGTATGCCACAAGACCCTCTTAACTTCAATTCATCCTTTCCCATTAGAAATCAAAACATTTATGCTTGGAATTCTCAGCCCTAGCTAGCTAAGCAAAATCAATGGAAAAACCATCAACAATGGCCACAACCCCAACAAAATTGGAACCAATAACAACCAAATAGTTGGTCACAACAAAATTTCTAGGGTTCCGATTACAATCCCAAATGGCCAACACAGTAGAACCAGTGGCAACCTCAATGGCAAAAAGGTCAGCAATGGCAACAACAAAACATGAACTATCAATAGCCTATCCTTCCTCCTCAACCCCAATAGCAAACCATTATGCCTCCATCAAATCCTACATCCCAGCCACCTAAGCCACCAAAAATACCTGTCCAACCTACACCTAACCCTAACAACAAGCCTATCCAACAGGCTTATACTAACAAAGTTATACAATACCCCACTGCGGTAGAGGTGAGTGATGTCCACCTCGGATTAGGAAAACAACTTGCTAGACCTTCATCCCCTCAAATCATTGAGATGGAGGATGAGGAACCTATAGTTAAAGCTTCAGACAAAAAACCTTTGGAACTTGAGTCAAATCAAATACACCAAACTACCTCAAGTCCAAAGCCTCCTTTTCCTAAACGCTTAGTCATTCAAAAGCATCACACACAAGCTAAGACATAACTATTGGGTCAACTTAGGGATGTCAATATCAAGATACCTCTCATCCAAGCTATTAAGGATATTCCAATCTATACTAAAGCAGTTAGGGACCTATGTCTTAAGAAACTAGGGAGGAAAAGGAAGGATCCTCAAACAATACATGTCTCAAGAAACCTTGCAAATATAATGTTAGGGAACATAACTGTCCCTACATACACAAACCCTGGTAGTCCAGTAGTGGATGTTAAGATTAATGGGACCCTTATCAAGAACACCTTAATAGACTTAGGGGTAGCAATCAATGTTATGACTAAAGAAACATTGCAATTACTTCAGTCAGCCAACCTTAGCCCTACACAAACTATTTTACAATTGGTTGATAGGTCAAAAGTTAATTCTGAAGGAATCATTGAAGATTTAATTATCACATTAGATTCTTGGGAATATCCTATTGATTTCATAGTTTTACATCCAAAGGTTAATCTTACAGGATACGCACTCATCCTAGGTAGACCATGGTTAGCTATAGTTGATGCATTCATAGGTTGTAGGTTTGGAAATATGATAATATCTAATGGGACTGTGACTGAGAAATTGGTCCTCTATCCCCCAACCCAACCTTATGTAACTGACCTTGAGAAAACTATTTGGCCCACTTTGGATGAGGAAGATAGCTATTCCTGACATTGATGACTATAGAACACATCCCTCTATTGGATGATCAGTATGAAGATGAAATCATTTCTCACATAATATAAAATGATTG
The DNA here is from genome assembly GCA_007258455.2 of Sequoia sempervirens. Taxonomy (NCBI): domain Eukaryota; kingdom Viridiplantae; phylum Streptophyta; class Pinopsida; order Cupressales; family Cupressaceae; genus Sequoia; species Sequoia sempervirens. Next base: position 24,460 of record VDFB02284467.1, read on the forward strand.
TGGCAGGAGCCCGCAACAACAAGACTATCTCGCATGCCTACAAAACCTCTTGCAAAGTATTATACCCACCAATTCCTTAGAAGAAATGTCTCAAATATTTCATTCCTTACTTCCACAACAATGTGTACCAATCATTACAAGCCTTGACCTCTCATATGTGCAAGAATCATCTAAGGAATTAGAATTCATGCTAGGAAGAATGTTGAACATAAACAATGCATCGACTGAAGAGCAGCAGAATTCGCCACACAATGTTGCAGGCACACGCAGTAGCATATGCATGGGATTACCATGATATGAAAGGCATAGATCCTAACTTATGTATGCATAGGATCTATATCAATGATGGTTATACACCCATTAAGCAACCTCAAAGATGATTGAACCCAACCTTAAGAGACATAGTTAAAGCTGAACTTCAAAAACTCCTTGATGCAGGCTTTATCTATCCTATATCTGACAGTGAATGGGTCTCACCTTTGGTCATTGTTCCCAAGAAAGGTGGAAAATGAAGAGTTTGTGTAGATTATAGGGAACTGAATACAACCACTAGAAAGGACCACTTTCCATTGCCCTTTATAGATCAAGTGATTGGCTCTTTAGCTAGGAAGAAGTACTTTTCATTCCTAGATGGTTTCAGTGGTTACAATCATATAAAAATTTCTCCAAAAGATCAATACAAAACTATATTCACCTATCCTTGGGGTACTTATGCCTACTTTGTTTTTCCCTTTGGTTTATGCAATGCTCCAACTACTTTTCAGAGGGCAATGCTCAACATCTTTTTTTATTATACTCAAGACTGTATGCAGATATATATGGACGATTTCACCACATATGGGGAAACTTATGAGGAAGCTCTCAACAATCTAGAACATGTATTAAAAAGATGTAAAGAACACAACTTGTCACTTGGCAATGAATTTTTTTTTATGATGATAACTCAAGGAATTGTTTTATGGCACTTCATATCCAGTGCGGGGATTCAAGTTGATCCATATAAGATAGAAATTATTTCTACATTACTTGTACCATAGAAGCAAAGAGATATCAAGAGTTTCCTTGGCCATGCAAGCTACTATAGGAGGTTTATTATATACTTCAGTAAGATTGTTGCACCATTGTTTGTTTTGTTGAGTAAATACATTGAATTTGAGTGGACATCAGAGTGCCAACACTCCTTTGAAGATTTGAAGAAAGCCTTGGCTCAAGCACCTATTTTGAGGGGGCCAAATTGGACCTTACCCTTTTATATACATACAAATGCTTTAAATTTTTCTATTGGAGTAGTTTTGGGTCAAAAAGAAGGTAACAAAGATTATGCAATTTACTACATAAGCAAGAATCTTCAGGGAGCAGAGCTAAATTATATTGTTACAAAAAAGGAGATGCTGGCAGTAGTATATGCCATTAATAAATTCAGGCATTGCATTACTGGTTATTCAGTTTTTGTCCATATAGACCATACAACTATCAGATACTTGATGAACAAGCTTGTAGTTGGGGGTAGATTAGTAAGATGGATACTCCTACAAGAGTTTTATATTACAATAGTGGACAAACCTGGTAAGGCTAATATAGTGGAATTTTTTTTGTCAAGATTGTCAATACAATTAGGTGAAGGAGTAGTGGATGATTCATTTCTAGATGAAAATTTATTTTCTCTAAATGTAAATGTACCCTAGTATGCTGACATTGTAAATTATTTAGTGATAGGGTAGATTCCACCACACTTTTTTCCAATGGAAAAGAAACAACTAGTATACAAGTATTTTTCATACTCTTGGGTATTAGGTTATCTGTTTTACACTGGCCCTAACAACGTCATGAGAAGGTACATAAAGGAAGATGAAATATTTGATATCATGAAGGCTTGCCACGATGAGCCATGTGGAGGTCATTTTACAACAAAAAGAACAATATTTAAAATCCTCACAACTGGTTATTATGGGCCAACTTTGCACAAGGATTTTGTTAAATACAAAAGGAGTTGTGATAGATGTTAAAGAATGGGTAAGCCAACCAGGAGTGATGAAATTCCATTACAACCTCAATTAACACTAGATCCCTTTGAAAATGGGGTCTAGATTTTATTGGACCAATCTCACCTACTTCCAACAACAAATAGTGTATTCTAGTTTGCACTAACTATCTGACAAAGTGGGTAGAAGTAAAGGCCTTACAATTTTCTAGAGATGGAAATGTGGCTAAATTCTTGTATGAGGACATTTTTACTAGGTATGGAGTACCTAGGGAAATAGTCACTAATCAAGGTCCATAGTTTACTTCTGACCTCATCACCAAACTGATTGAAGAATACCAGATTAGACATAAAAATTATACACCTTATCACCCTCAGGAAAATGGTCAAGTGGAGATAACTAATAAAGAAATTGAAAGTATTCTAACCAAGACAGTGCAGTTACATAGGAAAGATTGGGTTGCAAGGTTACTAGAAGTAGTATGGAAATATAGAACAACCTAGAAGACAACAACTAGTTTTACACCCTATGGGCTAGTCTATGGAAAAACAACAGTCCTTCCAATTGAGTTTGAATATAAAACATTAAGGACAACAATAGAGCTAGAAATGGATCTAACAACAGCTCAAAAGGAGAGGTTACATAATTTAAATGGACTAGATGAAATCAGGATGGAGGAAATCCATCACACAAAGATAGTACAACAACAAAGGATGAAGTGGCTTGATCAATATATCAAAACAAAGGAGTTTAATGTAGGGGACTGGGCATTATTATATGACTCAAGGTACAAATATTTCAAGGGGAAACTCCAATCTAGGTGGTTGGGTCCTTATGAAATCAGTCAAGTCTGTCCTAATGAAGTAGTCAAGTTGCACACCTTCGATGCAGTCATATTTTCTCTTCTGGTTAATGGCCATAGATTGAAGCTATATAAGAAACCAGTACAAAAAGATGATTTTATTTTCTCCCTGTTTCAATAATATGGTGCTCGCAGCGACCCAAGTACAAGTTTAGAAAATGAAAGTGATATCTCAGCAACACATGACATATCGAGTACTTCAGGTGACCCAGTGATTGAGCTATATAGCTCAATCCCTGATATCACTCTAGATTAATTTCTTATTTAACCTCACACACACAACATAGTTATAATGATTTTTATAGTTTCTCCAGAGGGAATTTTTTTCTATTTCAAATATTACACATTCAAAAAGGGTCTTGTTGTAGTAGGGACTTGTAGAATAATAGTTGTCAACATTAAAAAAATGGGTCATGTTGTCGAAGGTACCCATAGTGCCATCTGGGAGAGAAATTTTTCAAATCACTTGGTGCCACATTAACTATAGTTCATGTGCATTCACCTCGAAATACTGACATGCACTATCAATCTTTTCATAATAAGTACTCGCAGCATGAGTCTTTTATTTCTTGTTGCCAATTCAAATTTTAAATGTTTGAGCTATCACATCACCAACTATTATCCGTCTAAAACCGTTTCATTACCCTACATCCCCCACCTCACAATTCACTCACCTGCAGTTATTTTTGGTCACATCAAATCATATTTCAGATACTTGCTATTCAGTTTACATGTGTGGCGATCGGTTAGTCCCTTCCGACAGGTACACAAGGTATGCTATCATAATTACCATAGAATTTCTTTAAGCTCTCATTATGTCTCTCATGTTAAATTATGCATGCAAAATATTCATACCATTAATTTCCATACTTTCAAATCATACCCTTCTCAATCACGAGTTGAAGTGAGGTCACTTCAAACAATAAGTTGGGGGAGGGTACAACTCAGCCAATTTTTTTAATTCTGCCACCTAAACCAAATGCAATAGACAGATATGACATGCAAAAACCTCCTAAAATTACACCTAATTTTTGCTTATACATTCAATTGTCAATTTCCTAATCCTAAGAACTTGAGTTGAGTCGAACCCATAACCTATTTTTGAGCTCAATTAAGTTGATACTAAGAAGGGGAGTTGCAATTATGGTATGGTAGTGAAAGTGCATGAAGAAACAACAAAAAGGAGAAGGGTTTTGAAGGTGGTGGAGTAGAATTGAGCTAAATTTTCAAGTTTAATGTTGTGTGGTCTCACAACACACCCCAAGACTGTAAGACTTGGGAAACCCAAGTGAAAGCTAATGCTTATGACAGGTGTTGGCTAGTTGAAAGATCATCGGAAGTGAAAATCAGAAAGAAAAAAAAAGGAAATCTTTTTTTAAAAAAGTGTACTTTGTAATTCAAGTGTTCCAAGTACCGGGAACCGAGAAATCTAGAAGTGTAAAAGGTAACACAAGGTGTTGAGCAAAGTGTTCCGATCTGGGAGTAGAGGACCGGTAAGTTCGAAAGTTCTGGTAAAGACCAAGGTCTGGGAAAATTATGGGTAAAAGTTGAGCATCGTGTATCGGGTACCGGGTAACAATGCAAATTAAAGTTTAAAATTTTTAATGTTATCCAAAAGGTTTGATGGTCTGGTAACCTAGATAAAAAGGAATAATTACATGAGAATATATGATACTTTCTGTAAGCATGTTATTTATGATGGATTTAAAATGATGGTTTTATTTACATGAGATTTTTATAAATATTTTAAAAGGGATTTAATAGTTGGAATTGGTGATTGCAAGAGAAACAAATTGTGGTGCAAAGTTTGGGTATTGACAGTCAAGAAAATTTGGATCACAAATAGAATCATATCCAGATCAGGCTACACATTCTAGGAAATTTGTAACGCCCCGCCATGCAAACCCCAAAGGACACTAAAACATCAACATTTATGACAAATTTTTTTAAAGCAAACTAATATGAAGTGTACATTACATATATTGCTAGTAATAAACCATACGTATTTATATCACCTAACTAAGTCCCTTGGGGTAACATGACAACATTACATTTGAATATCTCTAACATCGCATGATTCCCATAATGATGATTAACTGATTACGAGCAATAACACTTAACCATTATATAGAATTAATAATCAACAAACGAACATCCATAACAATATATAAATGAAAACCATCCATTACATCTAGGAATTTAATATAAATATTTCCATAGATACAACACCATGAAGGATCACATACTATGAAAGAATAACCAAATAATAACACAAGGATCAACATACATTACATACACAATAAGCATCCATCAACGATCATAAAATAAGGCCAAAGACTACATCCTGTACAATTATAATCAGAAGTTACATCGTTCAAGAACTACATTAATACAAAAGTGTTTCCCAGTTCATGAACGTGAATAAAACAATAACATAGAATAATACAATTGAATAGAATGAGTACAAAGCATCAATTTTTGATCCAAATCTGGCACATCTCTGGAGTCACTGCAACTGGTACAACTCAACACAACTCAACCTTCGCCTGGGGACTCAATGGGGTGCATAGCACATTCCACCCGACCATGTGGACCCTAAGGCCTGCCCCCTGTGCTAAGAGATGACAAGAAGAACCCACAACCAAAACAGTCAAGTGAACAATGGAAAACAAGACTCCACGAAAAGAGCAACAACAAACACAATACAACATCTACTTCTAGAGGCTCAAAAATGACAAGGGGAAAACAACAAACACACTTGGTTGCTAAAGAGAGGAGTGTCATCGCATAGGTTGCTATGGGTTACCCTAGTGTAATCTTCCTAGGCTACCGGACCCCCAACTTGGGTTACCCTGGCCACCTTTACCGGTTGTCGAGCCCCCATACACGCTATGCGAGATCAACATACCTTCCAAGATTACTAGGCAGAGGGTAAGGTAGTTGATCTTGCCATTCCAGGCCTTCCCACTCATCCCAAGCCTGCTCACTTGAGCCATGAGTGAGGCTACATTATCTTAATTAATGTGTGATACTACCCAACCCGCTAATTATTTTTAGATTATCACTTGATTAAACTCTCAATGAGTTACCCTAGACTAGCCACTTTCAGACCCTCATCAAGAGCCACTCCCCCCTACTAGCAACAAAATCTCAAAATCACCAACGGGCAAGCCAACTTGCACAAGATACCAAAACCAAACAAAATAACTGCACCAAGTGAGGCATGCACCATCTCACGCTAGAACTTCATAGTAAAGAAAACCACTTTCAAGTGTAAGGCTAAACCCACCAAAATCAAATTGAACATAAGAGAAACCGTTCACAAGGAACCAACAAGAAGAAACAATTATAAAGCAACACTTTCTTTCCCCTCCTCTGGAAGCCCAAGAAGAATGACTATCCAAGAACCCACAAATGAGGGTAAGTCAAAACAATATGAGTTGCCAACTAAATTGAAACACAAATTTAAAGAATAAAATCTCCTCAAAACCAAAATTTACTCAAGAGGAAGTCACATCAAGGTAGAACCGTCAAAAATTCACCTTTAAAAGCACAAATACATTCCAAGTATTAATCATAAAGAATAATAAACAATCAATTATATTCTATTTATTTATTCATTCGTTCACAATTTGACTTTTCACTCATTAAGAAATCATTTAAATCATTAAAGAAACTATATAAACTTATTTTAATTCTACTCATATAATTCAAGTTTACAAAATTACAACATAAAATCAACTATTAAATAATTCACACAGAAACAAACATTCATTTATTGACTAGTGGCATTCTAAATAATTGTACATATATCTTACAAATTTGTTACCTAACATAATCATTTAATTGTCTAATTTATCATTTAAGTGTTCCCTTCAATTTCTAAATATAAATAACTCCTTTCTTCTATTTAACTTCCCATTATATTTATAACCACATAATCACAAAGCATAAATTATTCTACTTCTATACAAATACATGCAAACGTATATATATATATATATATATATATATATATATATATATATATATATATATATATATATATATATATATAATTGAACTACCGTTTATAAGACAATATAATTCAACTTAAATATATTATATAAACATATGCGTCTATACCTAATTATATATAAATATCGTAACGGATCATCAAATTCTGACTAACCCATATTATATATATAAATTGAACATCATATTTAACATATATATACACCTATATATAAACTGAAATTATATTGCTATTCTAAATCCATTCGAAAAGTATATAATACAATAAGAATGTAAACATGAGATTAGCAAATACCAAATTGGTAATAACCGATGTTAACATAAAAGTGAATTCATATGGTGAGAAATTACTCAATTTGAGGAATATTGAATTAGAATATAGAAGAGGGCGAAAAAGAATTGACTATGCCAAAAGGAAGTATTGGTACCCACTTTAGTAACTAAGGAAACAATATACTTAAATAGGTCGCGATCTACCGAGAGAATTGGAAAGAAATTGTGAAAAAGCCGTGATCAAAGGAGATTGTTAAGCGAACCCTCAGCCAGGTCAGCAAAAGTAGATCACAAGTTTCAAAGAGGATAAGGATAGAACAAGAATACAGTTAGGTAAAATATACAACTATGGACCAAGGCGAATCGAACCCTACAGCCAAAGCATGCAAGCAGATACAGAAAGGAGAGAGAGAAAGAGAAAACTCCAGTGAGCAAGTCGCAGGCATGGTAATGGCTTGAGAAACAACCAAAGGAAACATAATGTATAATAAGGGGATGCAACTAGTGGCTGATTTTGGTTCACAAAGGTATGTTGGTCAACCAATAAGAAGGCTTCTTCAACCTTATACCCGATAATGCTAGCTCAGTAGTTGTTGGATAAGCGAATAGAATTTAGAACCTCTAGATCAATCACTCTAAATTTAAATCATAGACTTTTTTAAAAGCATGGAATCAATTTCTATGGTCTATAAAGCACTGACGAAGCCATAACATGCACAACTACAACATAGACCTTGAACAAGCATATCCTCAATTTGATCATGAAGAGTTGACTGAATATCAGAGAAATACCATAAGTATGCATGTGAAATGTGGAAGCACAGCCATACTAATGTAAATTTCTCCTTTGAATTCAAGAAGTGGACCATCCTACAAGGCGAGCTTGCTTGAACTGTGGCACCAAGATTCAAGGGCATAGAAGAAGATTTGGCAGGGCAAAAGATAATAGCAAGGTATTTCCAGATTCAAGACTTTTACTTAAACAATAATAAAAAAAATGTTGGTATAGAATAGGTTGAGGGGATTTGAAGTAATCAAGTTGGAAAAGAAGCGCTTGAATCCTACAACAATCCGGACTACACCCCACCCCCCCTATCCTAAAATATATGCATCGAATTCTACATAAAGTCAACTTAGGCTGCTATACACAAAACATGAATATCAAATACTCCAAGCAATCATTTCCACTAGGCGACCGAAGGCATATCTATTTTACCTAAATCGAATGCTACCAATAAATCTCAAAATTCCCACCTTTGTAACCTACATAATGTTGATTTACCCAATTCGATTGAATATTGGCTCAAACACACACTTGTAATCATTGGCTGCCAAATGAAAACCGAGATACTAGAGTTCTCCCACAAAGGATGCTAATGAGGAATCATCCACGCACTCTCAAATTTGCACACCTGAAAAGAAGATGATTTGTTCTACCCCACAAAACGATGGCTCAAAAATGGTTTGTCGATCCCAACTCAACTTGCATGCTAATTTCTTTTAAAAAAAATATGAATCTAAGTTGGACAAAGATTAAACTCGTTTGTGCAAGAAACAGTAACTATATTATCTATATCAATTTATTCCTCGTGTGTGTATCATAAAAAGCATAAGTAGAAGGATGTGAAGGAAAATCACAACTTACAGTTATGTGAGCATAGTCAAGCTTCAGATCGGTGGGTTTTCGTTGCTAAATCAAAGTCGAACTTGCCTTGACGAAACCCCCACAACCATGGATGCCATCTGCAACAGCGCTGGCTGTGAGGAAGATGAACGACAACAGAAGCAAAATTCATTTTTCCCCAAGTTGAATGATATGATTCCATCCTTTGCCTAATGAATGTTTCTTCTTGGAAACCCAAAACAATATCAAGTAGATAATTTACAAAATAATGTTGCAGATACAAAAAATTTCATTTGAAAACAAAATCAACTGATCCCCCTTTTTC
>VDFB02284468.1:0-23718 GCA_007258455.2 Sequoia sempervirens
TGCACAAGGATTTTGTTAAATACAAAAGGAGTTGTGATAGATGTTAAAGAATGGGTAAGCCAACCAGGAGTGATGAAATTCCATTACAACCTCAATTAACACTAGATCCCTTTGAAAATGGGGTCTAGATTTTATTGGACCAATCTCACCTACTTCCAACAACAAATAGTGTATTCTAGTTTGCACTAACTATCTGACAAAGTGGGTAGAAGTAAAGGCCTTACAATTTTCCAGAGATGGAAATGTGGCTAAATTCTTGTATGAGGACATTTTTACTAGGTATGGAGTACCTAGGGAAATAGTCACTAATCAAGGTCCACAGTTTACTTCTGACCTCATCACCAAACTAATTGAAGAATACCAGATTAGACATAAAAAGTATACACCTTATCACCCTCAGGAAAATGGTCAAGTGGAGATAACTAATAGAGAAATTGAAAGTATTCTAACCAAGACAGTGCAGTTACATAGGAAAGATTGGGTTGCAAGGTTACTAGAAGTAGTATGGACATATAGAACAACTTAGAAGACAACAACTAGTTTTACACCCTATGAGCTAGTCTATGGAAAAACAACAGTCCTTCCAATTGAGTTTGAATATAAAACATTAAGGACAACAATAGAACTAGAAATGGATCTAACAACAGCTCAAAAGGAGAGGTTACATAATTTAAATGGACTAGATGAAATCAAGATGGAGGAAATCCATCACACAAAGATAGTACAACAACAAAGGATGAAGTGGCTTGATCAATATATCAAAACAAAGGAGTTTAATGTAGGGGACTGGGCATTATTATATGACTCAAGGTACAAATATTTCAAGGGGAAACTCCAATCTAGGTGGTTGGGTCCTTATGAAATCAGTCAAGTCTATCCTAATGAAGTATTCAAGTTGCACACCTTCGATGCAGTCATATTTTCTCTTCTGGTTAATGGCCATAGATTGAAGCTATATAAGAAACCAGTACAAAAAGATGATTTTATTTTCTCCCTGTTTCAATAATATGGTGCTCGCAGCGACCCAAGTACAAGTTTAGAAAACCAAAGTGATATCTCAGCAACACATGACATATCGAGTACTTCAAGTGACCCAGTGATTGAGCTATACAGCTCAATCCCTGATATCACTCTAGATTAATTTCTTATTTAACCTCACACACACAACATAGTTATAATGATTTTTATAGTTTCTCCAGAGGGAATTTTTTTCTATTTCAAATATTACACATTCAAAAAGGGTCTTGTTGCAGTAGGGACTTGTAGAATAATAGTTGTCAACATTAAAAAATGGGTCATGTTGCCAAAGGTACCCGTAGTGCCATCTGGGAGAGAAATTTTTCAAATCACTTGGCGCCACATTAACTATAGTTCATGCGCATTCACCTCGAAATACTCACATGCACTATCAATCTTTTCATAATAAGTACTCGCAGCATGAGTCTTTTATTTCTTGTTGCCAATTCAAATTTTAAACGTTTGAGCTATCACATCACCAACTATTATTCATCTAAAACCGTTTCATTACCCTACATCCCCCACCTCGCAATTCACTCACCTGCAGTTATTTTTGGTCACATCAAATCATATTTCAGATACTTGCTATTTAGTTTACATGTGTGGTGATCAATTAGTCCCTTCCGGCAGGTACACAAGGTATGCTATCATAATTACCATAGAATTTCTTTAAGCTCTCATTATGTCTCTCATATTAAATTATGCATGCAAAATATTCATACCATTAATTTCCATACTTTCAAATCATACCCTTCTCAATCACGAGTTGAAGTGAGGTCACTTCAAACAATAAGTTGGGGGAGGGTACAACTCAGCCAATTTTTTTTAATTCTCCCACCTAAACCAAATGCAATAGACAGATATGACATGCAAAAACCTCCTAAAATTACACCTAATTTTTGCTTATACATTCAATTGTCAATTTCCTAATCCTAAGAACTTGAGTTGAGTCGAACCCATAACCTATTTTTGAGCTCAATTAAGTTGATACTAAGAAGGGGAGTTGCAATTATGGTATGGTAGTGAAAGTGCATGAAGAAACAACAAAAAGGAGAAGGGTTTTGAAGGTGGTGGAGTAGAATTGAGCTAAATTTTCAAGTTTAATGTTGTGTGGTCTCACAACACACCCCAAGACTGTAAGACTTGGGAAACCCAAGTGAAAGCTAATGCTTATGACAGGTGTTGGCTAGTTGAAAGATCATCGGAAGTGAAAATCAGAAAAAAAAAAAAAAGGAAATCTTTTTTTAAAAAAGTGTACTTCGTAATTCAAGTGTTCCAAGTACCGGGAACCAAGAAATCTAGAAGTGTAAAAGGTAACACAAGGTGTTGAGCAAAGTGTTCCGATCTGGGAGTAGAGGACCGGTAAGTTCGAAAGTTCTAGTAAAGACCGAGGTCTAGGAAAATTATGGGTAAAAGCTGAGCATCGTGTATCGGGTACTGGGTAACAATGCAAATTAAAGTTTAAAATTTTTAATGTTATCCAAAAGGTTTGATGGTCTGGTAACCCGGATAAAAAGGAATAATTACATGAGAATATATGATACTTTTTGCAAGCATGTTATTTATGATGGATTTAAAATGATGGTTTTATTTACATGAGATTTTTATAAATATTTTAAAAGGGATTTAATAGTTGGAATTGGTGATTGCAGGAGAAACAAATTGTGGCGCAAAGTTTGGGTATGGACAGTCAAGAAAATTTGGATCACAAATAGAATCATATCCAGATCAGGCTACACATTCTAGGAAATTTGTAATGCCTTGCCATGCAAACCCCAAAGGACACTAAAACATCAACATTTATGACAAATTTTTTTAAAGTAAACTAATATGAAGTGTACATTACATATATCGCTAGTAATAAACCATACGTATTTATATCGCCTAACTAAATCCCTTGGGGTAACATGACAACATTACATTTGAATATCTCTAACATCGCATGATTCCCATAATGATGATTAACTGATTACGAGCAATAACACTTAACCATTATATAGAATTAATAATCAACAAACGAACATCCATAACAATATATAAATGAAAACCATCCATCACATCTAGGAATTTAATATAAATATTTCCATAGATACAACACCACGAAGGATCGCATACTGTGAAAGAATAACCAAATAATAACACAAGGATCAACATACATTACATACACGATAAGCATCCATCAACGATCATAAAATAAGGCCAAAGACTACATCATGTACAATTATAATCAGAAGTTACATCGTTCAAGAACTACATTAATACAAAAGTGTTTCCCAGTTCATGAACGTGAATAAAACAATAACATAGAATAATACAACTCAATAGAATGAGTATAAAGCATCAATTTTGGATCCAAATCTGGCACATCTCTTGAGTCATTGCAACTGGTACAACTCAACACAACTCAACCTTCGCCTGGGGACTCAATGGGGTGCATGGCACATTCCACCCGACCATGTGGACCCTAAGGCCCACCCCCTGTGCTAAGAGATGACAAGAAGGACCCACAACCAAAACAGTCAAGTGAACAATGGAAAACAAGACTCCACGAAAAGAGCAACAACAAACACAATACAACATCTACTTCTAGAGGCTCAAAAATGACAAGGGGAAAACAACAAACACACACGGTTGCTAAAGAGAGGAGTGTCATCGCATAGGTTGCTATGGGTTACCCTAGTGTAATCTTCCTAGGCTACCAAACCCCCAACTTGGGTTACCATGGCCACCTTTACCGGTCGTTGAGCCCCCATACACGCTATGCGAGATCAACATACCTTCCAAGATTACTAGGCAGAGGGTAAGGTAGTTGATCTTGCCATTCCAGGCCTTCCCACTCATCCCAAGCCTACTCACTTGAGCCATGAGTGAGGCTACATTATCTAAATTAATGTGTGATACTACCCAACCCGCTAATTATTTTTAGATTATCACTTGATTAAACTCTCAATGAGTTACCCTAGACTAGCCACTTTCAGACCCTCATCAAGAGCCACTCCCCCCTACTAGCAACAAAATCTCAAAATCACCAACGGGCAAGCCAACTTGCACAAGATACCAAAACCAAACAAAATAACTGCACCAAGTGAGGCATGCACCATCTCACGCTAGAACTTCATAGTAAAGAAAACCACTTTCAAGTGTAAGGCTAAACCCACCAAAATCAAATTGAACATAAGAGAAATTGTTCACAAGGAACCAACAAGAAGAGACAATTATAAAGCAACACTTTCTTTCCCCTCCTCTGGAAGCCCAAGAAGAATGACTATCCAAGAACCCACAAATGAGGGTAAGTCAAAACAATATGAGTTCCCAACTAAATTGAAACACAAATTTAAAGAATAAAATCTCCTCAAAACCAAAATTTACTCAAGAGGAAGTCACATCAAGATAGAACCGTCAAAAATTCACCTTTAAAAGCACAAATACATTCCAAGTATTAATCATAAATAATAATAAACAATCAATTATATTCTATTTATTTATTCATTCGTTCACAATTTGACTTTTCACTCATTAAGAAATCATTTAAATCATTAAAGAAACTATATAAACTTATTTTAATTCTACTCATATAATTCAAGTTTACAAAATTACAACATAAAATCAACTATTAAATAATTCACACAGAAACAAACATTCATTTATTGACTAGTGGCATTCTGAATAATTGTACATATATCTTACAAATTTGTTACCTAACATAATCATTTAATTGTCTAATTTATCATTTAAGTGTTCCCTTCAATTTCTAAATATAAATAACTCCTTTCTTCTATTTAACTTCCCATTATATTTATAACCACATAATCACAAAGCATAAATTATTCTTCTTCTATACAAATACATGCAAACGTATATATATATATATATATATATATATATATATATATATATATATATATATATATATATATATATATATATATATATATAAGCATTTATTATGATTGAACTACCGTTTATAAGACAATATAATTCAACTTAAATATATTATATAAACATATGCGTCTATACCTAATTATATATAAATATCGTAACGGATCATCAAATTCTGACTAACCCATATTATATATATAAATTGAACATCATATTTAACATATATATACACCTATATATATAAACTGAAACTATATTGCTATTCTAAATCCATTCGAAAAGTATATAATACAATAAGAATGTAAACATGAGATTAGCAAATACCAAATTGGTAATAACCGATGTTAACATAAAAGTGAATTCATATGGTGAGAAATTACTCAATTTGAGGAATATTGAATTAGAATATAGAAGAGGGCGAAAAAGAATTGACTATGCCAAAAGGAAGTATTGGTACCCACTTTAGTAACTAAGGAAACAATATACTTAAATAGGTCGCGATCTACCGAGAGAATTGGAAAGAAATTGTGAAAAAGCCGTGATCAAAGGAGATTGTTAAGCGAACCCTCAGCCAGGTCAGCAAAAGTAGATCACAAGTTTCAAAGAGGATAAGGATAGAACAAGAATACAGTTAGGTAAAATATACAACTATGGACCAAGGCGAATCGAACCCTACAGCCAAAGCATGCAAGCAGATACAGAAAGGAGAGAGAGAAAGAGAAAACTCCAGTGAGCAAGTCGCAGGCATGGTAATGGCTTGAGAAACAACCAAAGGAAACATAATGTATAATAAGGGGATGCAACTAGTGGCTGATTTTGGTTCACAAAGGTATGTTGGTCAACCAATAAGAAGGCTTCTTCAACCTTATACCCGATAATGCTAGCTCAGTAGTTGTTGGATAAGCGAATAGAATTTAGAACCTCTAGATCAATCACTCTAAATTTAAATCATAGACTTTTTTAAAAGCATGGAATCAATTTCTATGGTCTATAAAGCACTGACGAAGCCATAACATGCACAACTACAACATAGACCTTGAACAAGCATATCCTCAATTTGATCATGAAGAGTTGACTGAATATCATAGAAATACCATAAGTATGCATGTGAAATGTGGAAGCACAGCCATACTAATGTAAATTTCTCCTTTGAATTCAAGAAGTGGACCATCCTACAAGGCGAGCTTGCTTGAACTATGGCACCAAGATTCAAGGGCATAGAAGAAGATTTGGCAGGGCAAAAGATAATAGCAAGGTATTTCCAGATTCAAGACTTTTACTTAAACAATAATAAAAAAAATGTTGGTATAGAATAGGTTGAGGGGATTTGAAGTAATCAAGTTGGAAAAGAAGCGCTTGAATCCTACAACAATCCGGACTACACCCCACCCCCCCTATCCTAAAATATATGCATCGAATTCTACATAAAGTCAACTTAGGCTGCTATACACAAAACATGAATATCAAATACTCCAAGCAATCATTTCCACTAGGCGACTAAAGGCATATCTATTTTACCTAAATCGAATGCCACCAATAAATCTCAAAATTCCCACCTTCATACCCTGCATAATGTTGATTTACCCAATTCGATTGAATATTGGCTCAAACACACACTTGTAATCATTGGCTGCCAAATGAAAACCGAGATACCAGAGTTCTCCCACAAAGGATGCTAATGAGGAATCATCCACGCACTCTCAAATTTGCACACCTAACAAGAAGATGATTTGTTCTACCCCACAGAACGATGGCTTAAAAATGGTTTCTCGATCCCAACTCAACTTGCATGCTAATTTCTTTTAAAAAAAATATGAATCTAAGTTGAACAAAGATTAAACTCGTTTGTGCAAGAAACCGTAACTATATTATTTCAAACTATATTATCTATATCAATTTATTCCTCGTGTGTGTATCATAAAAAGCATAAGTAGAAGGATGTGAAGGAAAATCACAACTTACAGTTATGTGAGCATAGTCAAGCTTCAGATCGGTGGGTTTTCGTTGCTAAATCAAAGTTGAACTTGCCTTGACGAAACCCCCACAACCATGGATGCCATCTGCAACAGTGCTGGCTGTGAGGAAGATGAACGACAACAGAAGAAAAATTCATTTTTCCCCAAGTTGAATGATATGATTCCATCCTTTGCCTAATGAATGTTTCTTCTTGGAAACCCAAAACAATATCAAGTAGATAATTTACAAAATAATGTTGCAGATACAAAAAATTTCATTTGAAAACAAAATCAATTGATCCCCCTTTTTCCAAAGTTGATCTATATTAAAACAAAGATAGAGAGATTTTGATTTTTCGAAGACAAAATCAAACAATAATCTTATAATAAAACAAGTTCCCAATTCGACAACCCGATTTAAGTCGTGCATGTGTATGCATGGTCTTTTCCACCTTTTTTTTTCATTTTGAACTTGATTTTTCATCCATTCGAAATCTTATCTTCTTAATTTATTTTAAAGTCACATTATTTTTCCATAATTAACCAATTATCCTTTCATGATAATAAATTATAAAAATATAATTTAAAACAGTACAATTTAATCTACTTATTTAATAAAACATTTACTTTTATCAAAGCAATTTACTTTAATCATTTATTACAAACCATATCATTTATATTTCATAAAATTAATTTACTTAATTATCATTTTAATTTCCAAATTTATTTAATTTACCTTGTAAATCAATTTTAATTTAATTAATTGATTAAACAATGCCATTAAAATATTAAGTTCACTAATAACAAACTTCCTCGATGTCAAGGACGGTCGAAACGGAGGGGTGCTACATCCTCCCCCCTTTAGCATTGACTTACTCCTAGAAGTCACACACAATCATAGCACAACAATACAATAAACTAACAACTATATCAACAATTAAAACAACATTAACTAGACAATTAAAATTAAATGACTCAAAAAGGGACGATACCAAAATAGAAACGAGGTTGCAAACGGACCACATCGTCAAACACAATGACGGGGTGACAGACAAGGATGGGAAACTTTCTTGTTAACTCCATTTTTTTTTTACATCATAACAACAATATCACATCATACCCTGAAGAAAACCTAGTATGGTCAAGACCTGACTACCAAAGCCTTGGGATTAAGCTAAGTCAACCTTTTCCCCAAAATTTATCTTCCCCTTTTAGGTTTCCCTAGTTCAGTCTTTCAAGTAAAGATAGGTTCTTCGTGGTTTGCCTGTGAGGATTTTATCTACACTGTTGTTGCAACTAACATCATGATCAACAATTAACACATTGAGAAGAGTAAAGAGAGTCATAATGGGAGCCAATGTTATCAGGAGAGAGTCATCAGCTCACAAGAAAATATTGGAAGATGCAATGGTCTTACCTATTTTCACAAGAGTGGGTTGGCTCAATTATTTCCTAAAACTAACAAAATTTGATAATGAGATAGCAAGAAGGTTTGCAACCACATTGGAGCATGATGAAGCAATGGTGAAAGGACTATTAATGGATGCAATTGAGGTTGTCATAGCACAAGTTTTTATATTACCTAGAACTAGAGCAGAGTTTCTAGTATTGCGGATGCAGTTGTAGCCAAAGAGAAATTTTGTGAGCAAGGAGAGAATTTGGACTCATCTTGATAAGGTACAAAGAGGATCTCTCTTCCATGGTTTTGGGATAATTGTGCTTCCTATATTATTAGATATCTTACCTGTGACAGTAGGAAAAATATTTTGTATACAGTACATTTTAAATTGCTTAGTCACCTTCGACACAATAGGTTGGTAAATGTGCCAAATTTTCTTTATAATATGTTGAAAAAATGGCATCGGAGTATCAAAGGAAACAAAGTGGCATTGCCTTATCACACCACTGTTTGATTTCCTTACTAGTAAAAATAAGCTTAAAAATTCAGTACCCATGGGTAAACTAGGAATATTTGAAGAAATGTGAAGATATTAATAGTTTACTAGAGGCACCGATAGTACCTCATGAGACTTTAGAGCCATAAGATGAACTTGTGAGAGAAAGTCCTCATGTATCACCTATGGATTCACCTACCCATAGCCAAGGTGAGCATGAGGAGCACAATGTGCCAGAGTCTAGGTTACCAGTAGTGGAGGAAATTCCATCTTCTTCAAAACCCCAAAAACATAAGAGCAGAAGAGGTAGTACATCCACATCATCCACACCTTCTAAAAAATAAAAGAAAAAGAAGGATGTTCAAAAGAAGAAGGATGTTAAAAAGGAAACACCTACACCTAGGCATTCAGGAAAATTAAATAAACAAGGTGTCATGAGGGGAAGTTTGGAGAAACGTAAGGAAGAGCAAAAGGGAAAAGAATAGCAGGAGGAAGATGTAATGTTAGTAGAGATAGACTCTGAAGGGAAGGGAAATATCCCTAGAAATGTAAATACACCTGTGAAGAGAAAGAGATATGTGTCTACCACCTCTAATTCATAATCAAAAGATGTGTTTGTTGCTAAGAAAACACAAAAGAGAACCCCAAATAGTCCTACTTATGAAGACTATTACTGTCTAGCAGGTGGTAATAAGCCCTTTATGGAAATAGAAGAACTGTTTATAGAACAAAGAAATGTTAGGAAGGATCTCCAAGAAGCCTTGGATAGAATCAAACATTTGGAAGAGTTAGTGCAGAGCTATGAAAAGAAAGACAAGAAAAGGGAAACAAGAATACAAGAATTGGAAGAAAAATTGCAAACATATGGCCATGGTACCAAACTTGATTTACTAGCACAATTGGCCATTGCTAAGACAGGGGATGGAGAACTAGCAGTACCAAATCAAAGACCTCCTCCCTTAAGAACTCCAATTCACCATACAACTTTGTCACTTGGTTATCAATTATGGAGGGTGACTAATGAGTTTGCACAAGAAAAGGAAAAGTGAAAGAAAGAAAAAGAAATTTTGATTGAAGAACATGTTAAGGAGTTGGAAAAGAAAGAGATTGAGTTAAGAAGATCAATAGTCAGGTTGGAAGAAGTGGTAGAAAAAGTTGCACAGATCATAAGGTGCAGACCTCTGGCAAGGACATATGCATTATTTTTGTAGGAAATATTTCTGAGTTTTTAGTTTAGTAGGCCAATCAGTAATCAGTCAATTGGTATGAGTAGAAAATTTGAGTTTCTTAATGCTTTTGTTGATTCCACACCTAAGGAGTAGGATCAATTGTGTGAATACTATTTACACAACTATGTGGTGCCAGATGAAACAAAGTGGAATCCTCTTATATTTGTAGGGGATCTCCAGGTAAGGGCATTAGCATCTTATTACATAAATGAACAATTTAGGGGAGAAATAATGGAAGAATATGAGGAGAGGGAGAAGTTAGTTGCTCTCCCAATAAGGAAAGAATCTAAAGACACTGATGCAGTTCTAGATGAATGGTTGAAACTCCTGGACAATAAAAGTGTAGGCAGAAAAATTATGAAACTGAGGACAACATACTACAAAAAAATGCAAACATTAGATGTGGGTTTGGGTCAGCAACGCTACAGTTATATGCAGAGCAGATGGAATAGCTTGACTCCAGATTTTAAGCGAAAGGAACCTCATTCCACGTACAATTTTACCACCATGCTTGAAAGGGTACACAAATACATGAGAATTGGTGTTGATATAGGAATTCATTGAGTACCACTTACATTCCATCCACCTATGTTACTCTATCCAGTTCCACATTGGACCGGGGAGAAAGGTGTGGAATGTGAGAGAGCTGGGAATATCAGAATGAGACATCTTGTAGCTTACAAAGCTTTCTACTTAAATAAAATCAAGGGAGTTGATGCTTTCATAGACTTCAGAGAGATCATCCTATGATACAATCTGTACCCCTAGTGTTTTTCTTGAGGACAAGCAAACGTATAGTTGGGGGGAATGATGGGTTTAGTTATTAGCCTATTTTCTATTACTTTTATGCATACTTTCAGACACTTTTAGATATACCTTTCAAACAATACTCCTATGCTATACTATCTTTTCAAGTTTATTATACAACCTCAGACCTAAATCATAGTAATGGAAATATGGTTATAATATATTAGCATTGCATAATTTATATTTGAGTATGCATAAAATGTGGATGGGATTCTATGTTTGATTATGGTAGTTAGCTTTGTGTATATGTTTTGTGGATTAACCTCTTGCAGCTCACAAAGAATTGTAGCACGTAGCAACTGGAAGGTGTAGCCATAGCAAAAGGAAGACTAGGATAGTGAAACAGGGGAAGTTCTAGATTAAGATAAATGCAATAACTACTGTATAAAGACGCCTGATGGAGTTGAACGTGGATCATTATGAAAAGTTAATAAAGCATTGGAGAATAAAAACTCTTTTTTTAATAGGATTCTGAATAACTATTTGTGTGTTTTACATGCAATTTTGTTTTATAGAGTTTCAGTTCTATTAGGATTCTTCTTTCTTTTCAATTATAGTTTGAACAATTCAATCTTAACTATATGCTCTAATATCTAGGAGTGGAAGTTAATGATTGTAGTTAGTTGTTGCTTAGAATAAATTCTCTCGTGCTTGTATATAGCCGAGTGTTGAGTCCTTAGATAAGCTAGTTGATTTCAATATTTTGTTATCAGTTGCTTTCAAGTTTAGTTATTATCTTCAAGACATGTTGGTTATTCAAAATGATTTCATTGAATACAATCTATGAAGAAGATTTTGTGTAATCTTTTGTGATGTGTAATGAATGAAGTTAAATCTCACATGGATGCGTAGAATTTGATATTTAGATTTAGTTCTAGTTATGTGAAGGCAACCACTTGAGCAAGCTACTCAAGCTAAATTTTCTTCACTTCATTTATAGTTATTTATTTTTGTTTACTAGTTACTTTTGTTTATCATTGTTTCATAAATTGCATGTAAGTGGAATAGACTCTCATACTTTGTTTATCAGCAATGAATGTTCATGAGCATGTGTGTATTTGGTTAATCTATAGTACTCTTAAGAATAGAATAAATTTGATTGCTAGTTTGAATAGTTCTAAGTTAGTTCAGTAATTCTTTATTAGCAGTAGTTCAGTTATAGGTTAAGTTGTAGGCACTCGTAGCCATTAGCTTTAGTTTGTTTCTTTCACTGTCATGCAATTTTGTAAATTTCCAACAAGTAGAACACCTTGAATGGGATAACCTAGGTAGCCTTAATTCTCTGAAGGCACATACAGTACAACACCATCACAATTTTACAAACCTTGGGTTGAAATTTTAATGTAGTCTTTACAATATTGAGTGGACTGTTCAGCCAAACATACCTCTGAATTGTGTAGGTTTTACCTAGTTTACAATACATTAGTTTAGACTCTACATAAATGTCTCTAATCACAAGAGAACTCCAACCTCACTTACGTCTCCATGTATCCATGAGCACCTACAACTGATCAATACATGCCAAGCCCCAAATGCAACATAGTACCATCATGAAGTAATCAAGCAAATGATTAATGTACTCAATACCAAGAGAACCACCAAGATCAATGTCAAAACTCCAACAAAAAAATCAAGAACCTATCATGACAACATAATCTAACCATCTCCTCCTATATCACATGCACCAATGCATACATCCTGGTCTCAAGAGAACATGTATCATATTAAACCTCTAAATGGGTATCAAGAGTAAACCATGACATAATACCAAAGCACTCTAAACCAACATACCGCATCTCCAATCAAATAAGATAACCATCTCCATGAAGATCATCCAGGTCTACACACACAAATAAAATTTTAGTAACATACCAAGTAGAACCAAAATATCCAAGCCAAGAAGATACATACAACCACCATCAAACCATCATAAACCAATCCAACACGGTCAAGTCGTCACTTTCAAAAGCTTCCACTGAAAGTGTATAACCAATGAATGTACCAAGCTATCATGACATCATGATTAAACCACATGCTACAAGTCCCATGAACCAACTAATCAACTACTCTAACCATTCATCCCCATCATCCCAAAGCAACATACCAATACATAAATGACCACAGATAAGGCCAACTAATAAAATCTGCAACAATAATGAATCAAACCTAATGGATATAGACAATCCACATCCAATTCATCCCATTGCAATCAATAAGCTACACACACCTAAAAATCACCTAGCTCATAGATCCAACCATTGAAACATGCAAACTCATCATCACATTAGTAAATTGTAAACCAAGATATCAAAGAAGATAATACTATAGAAATCAAGACTCAAACACCAAATCAACCATAGATCTAATTTGCAAAACATGTCCATAAATGAGTAACCATAGTCAAGGAACCAAATAAGCATCAAGGAGATAAGAACAACCTCCTAACACCAAACCATAACACCGCCAAACAACCACATACATGAACATGCTATGCCAATGCATAAATGCACCTACATACCCATGACACCATAACCATAGCCAACGATGTACCCACACTCAACTATTTCCCATACAAGACTCCAAGTCTCCACTCATGTAAACCCATATCCTCAAAATCGAAGACAACCTGTGTACTAGTCACCCATAAAAGTCCAACTCTGAAAACACTTGTAAACCTACACCAGGAAGCACCAA
This sequence comes from Sequoia sempervirens, assembly GCA_007258455.2. Lineage (NCBI taxonomy): Eukaryota > Viridiplantae > Streptophyta > Pinopsida > Cupressales > Cupressaceae > Sequoia > Sequoia sempervirens. The sequence continues at coordinate 13,477 of VDFB02284468.1, forward strand.
ACTGATAATCAGTTGTACCATCATAAATATCATATAAAAACATGTACTCCCTCAAGGTTGTGCCTCTTGACTCATTCAGATGCTCACACAATCACACCCTGAATCTCAAGCTCCTACAAGTAATAAAACAAGTACCAAACATTCTCTATACCACAAACTGATAATATAGCATATCCATTGTGTAGTACACATCACATGCTCTCCAATGCCTATTTGAAATCAAAAAACCGATTTTGTATGCAGAAGTTATGCTCAAAACTGTGAAATTGAGAACATCTAACTTCTAGGCTCCAAAAACTAATAAAAATAGAAAAATCAAGAAACCAAACCTATACCACTATGTAGTTCTCGGAATCACCTTTCCAACCAGTATAAGAAGTCAAAAATCCCAACTTCGTGGGCCAAAAGTTATGTTCATTTGAAAAACCCGCCAATTTCACTGTATATGCAACAATTTGGTGGCCCCGCTCCAAAATAAAAAAGAAAATATTAAAAGGTTTAAATGTGGCGATTTTTCCTTTTTCATATTAAAATCAAAACTTTAATAAAAATGGAAGAGGGGCAATTTTAGATTTTAATTTAAGGTTTAAAAAAAACATTAAAATTTTACTACCTCGGCCATATTAATCTTTAAGGAAAAGTTTAAAAGTTTATGAAAAGGTTGATATAGTTATTAACTTTAGTGGTGGTCAAAGTTAATTGCAAGTTGGTGTACAAATGGCAGAGCTGAAATAGTGGGCAGTACGGGTTTGCAGATCTGTACATGTCATATATATACTTTTAGTAAACTTTTTCAATTTTTGAATTTTATGTCACATACATTAATAATTTTTTAATAATTTTATTTTGCAGGGAAAAACATAAATGCCAAAGGGTTTTTAATTTTTTTTAATTTTTTATTTCTACAGATTGAGATTTGAAGGTTTTGGCATATTGGCCAAAAAAAACCCAACATTTATCACACCCCAAATCTACAAACAACCCATCATAACAACAAACCCAAAACCCTCAAATCTACAATAAAATACTTGCAACATGTGTTCCATATCTTGTAATGTCTCAAACCTATCATGCATAGACATGGCTTCAACTTTGTAAAAAACTCTTAAACTAGGATTATAACAAAATCCCATCAACCATTATAGCTCTGATACCATTTGTTAGGAAATAATGTATTCAACCCACAATCTTAATCCATTTCCTACATAACCCCATGAAAGATAAACATGCATACAAGTAACCATAATGCATAGATCAAATAGAAAAGCCACAAGATAACACAAGATATACCCTAGGAAAACCCTCAAGAGGGAAATTACCCAACCTCTAAAAGCATCCTTACTCCATCTTATTATTCAACAATAAAGCAATACAAGAGTTACAATGAATACCTCTGAAGCATCAAGCCTCTCAATGCATCTTCATGTGTCCAAGCATGAATCCACACATCCCATGCCATACTCCACATATGCACTCCTCAAAAAGACTCAATAATGATAGCCCACTCACCCAACCAACCTTAACCACTAAACATGTTATTGCTTTTATAGATTCAAACTCACACAAATACAACCAAGTGTATGATAAAACTATGTACCACAAAACCATGTGAACATAAAACCACTAATCCCTTATTTAATATTGGGTACTAAGTTTTCACTTTATTTAATATTTCCCCAATATTAAATTATTATCACATGTCTCCCACAATTTAAATAATAATACAATGTTACAATACAAAATAAAGTGGTCCCCAAATAATTACCTGGTGTGATTAATCGTACCACCTAGGTGCATCACAACTAAATAATTATTTAATTACAACATTATAATATATCAAATTATGCAATGGTGTACAACACCATATCGCAACAGGTTTGAGTTGCCTATATTTTTTCCTAGAGATCTAGTTTGCAACATTTACAAGAAAAATAATAATATCAAATAATAGAATATTTGAAATAGATTTAAAAGTTCAAATTAAAATAAGTTTTCCAAAATAATTTTTAAATGTTTAATTTGTTTTCATACTTTAATTGTGGTGGAGATTGTGAGTGGAGTCAATTTTAAACTATTTTATTTTAATTGTTTGAAAAGAGTGGAGTTTTATTTAAAAATATTTGTATTGGTTATTATTAATCTATAGCTAGCAAGGGAGAGTGGATTTTATTTTCAAATCCTTTAATTAAGATAGTCATTGAAATCTTCCTCATTTCTTCTCCTTTATTTTAGGGAGTTGGGTGTGAGAATTGGATGTCCTTGCATTCTCCATTCCTCTTTTTCCATGAAATCTTCTTGTAGATTGTGGGAATGTGAGGCATGATTTTTTACATGCATTATTTCTTCTTTCTTTGTGAATTGTTGTTGTATTTGGGCATGTGATTTGGACACCATTTCTTGCTTCATTCTTTACTATTTTTTCTTGAATCTTTTATATCTAGGCATGAAGATTGGAGTGTAGATTTGACGCTTACATTTTATCCTCTTTTTTTTGTTATTTTCTTCAGCGAGGGCATGGAAATGATGGGCATGGGAATTAAGGAGAAAATTTGAACTATTTTAAAGAAATACATTGTAAATTATTATCTCCATTTCTTGCATTCAAAATCTCTTTCAAACACTAATAAAATCAAAGATTTAAGTTCTTTATTAGAATTGCATCTAAATAAATCTGCTAATACTCATTGTGGAATTGGAAATAGTCATGAAATATTTCTTTTTTCATGTGCATATTCTATATTTAACCATCCAATTTCATTTATAAATATTTGTTATATGATGCAAGAGAGTTCCTGGAATTGATTCAAACAATGCAAAAATCAGCAACAAGTATGACTGTTCAATTGTTGAAAAATCTCATGAATTACAAAGCCAAAGTGGAACACAATATTTTCAGCCCTTTAGATTGATGGAAAAAATCACAAATCAGTTTTCAAAGTTTGCTACAAATTATAATATCATTCACAAGTAAGCCTTCTTCAACCTCACTTTTTCTTGCAACTTCATTCTCCTCCTACCTACAATCTTCTTTTGAAAAACCAATGGCACAATGAACCAGTCCTCTTCCAAAGTTATTTGCTCCTAATTATCACCTCCAACCTACTAAAACCATGTCTGTAACCTCTCCCAGGAAAAGATATGTCCACCTTCTCACATACCAAAATCTAGAAAATAAAAAATCAAACAAAGATTGCCAAGGCACCTCCTTCCAGCAACCTTTATCTACTTCAATTCTACAACTCCTCTTCCATGCCCAACCTGGGAAAAACAAATTAAAATCATAAAAACTAAAAATTAATCTCCATAATGCATGTTTACTCCACTTCGAGGAAGAAATGTCTTCACTAGCCAACACTATGGTTCTCCACTCCTCACAAATAGGAGCCCATTTTTAAAAAAATGCTCAGCAAGCACTATAGTCCATTTTTTACAAAAATTGACATTATTTAAATGTTCCATTTAAATAATATTATTTTGGTCTTGAGTCAAAGAAAAAGAGAAAGTAAAAGAGGATTTTGATATTTTAATTCCAAGTCTCGTTAAAAAATTTATTTTAAAAAAATTACCCAGTAAATAAGTTTTCCCATGCCATAATAAAAAGGAAAATGAAAGGAAGTTTTCACATCCAAGTCATGAAAATTGGCATGCAAAACAAATAAAAGAAAAATATTCACATGAAAAGAAGCAAAAAAAAGGTTTCCCATGCCAATAATAGAGAAGAGGCAGAAAATTGCAATGAACTTCACGTGGAGGAAGCTTTTAGGGTTTTTTCTTTGCTGAAGGAGAAGTTTTGAAAGTTGTTGCATGGAGATTTGAAGGAGAAGTGCGTATGTTTTTCCAATGAAGGGAGGAAGAGAAGAGGTTGTTGTTGATTATAAGCTCTTCAACCACACCCAACCATGCAAACTCGAAGATTAGGGCTCATATTGATAGGTGCACTCAATAAATCTTTTATTTCTTGATTTTTAACTCTTTTTCAACACTTTTGAATGCATACATAGTTGTTTGTTATGAATACTTTGTTTAGTTTCATGAACAAAACCAAAGAAAGTTGAAAACAAGAAATAAAATCATAGGGAAATCATATAAATGCATTAAAACCTTAGCCTATGCCCTTAGTTGTTTACAATCATAGGAATGATAAAAAAAAAACTTTTTTAAAAGTTGGTTCTGTGTAGAGAGAAATGTGGCTCCCTCAAGGGTTGAGCCCAGCACATAGCATATTGCTTTCTTGTAGCTCATCTAGGGTAGATAATGACAACCGTTATAGGTCAACACCATGAAAAGAGTGAGAAGATCATATCAGACCTATGACGATGGCATAAGAAAGACCAAAGAAATCCAACATAGTCCATTGGAAGCGTATAATGAAGACATTGTTATAAAAAAGGGTAAAAAATAATTTAAAGGCAGCCACCATGAAGTTTCAGTCCATATACTTGCAAGGACCATCATCATGCACTATCAATAATACAGTCTCAAGGTGAGTGCATAAAGCTAGTGGTCCATCAGCTTGGGGCAGTCATGAGTTTGTGGTACCAATTATTGTGTACAATAGCCTTAAAAGAGTGGTAGTGCCTCAATTGAAATAGAGATCACGAGGACATAAAAAGACAAAACATATGGTAGGGATGGTGTAGTTTGCATTAAAGAAGGACAGTGCCATCGCCATGAAACTAATTGTAGCGATGATCAATGAAATATGCACAAAGACCTAGAAGGAAATTAAATCCTAAAGGTAAAATCATACACTATCATAAAGGATAGTAGCAACAAAAGGAGAGGTTAGTAATAGCCTTGACTTCCAAACGTTTAGAGATTGACAAGGCAATAAAGATAGCCCTAAGCACAGTCAAGGAAGCTATCCTAAGAATGTGACAACCAGTTTTTAATGAATTCAAGGGGTAGCTTTTGTATGTATGAACAATGATGCTTATGACACTCATAAATGCACAACCTAAGAGAAGGCAATGAATGTCATAAAGGTTGACAAAAGGAGCAACTATCATAGTTTATCTATGAAGAATAGTCTTGAGTATCAAATGCAAGGGTAGACATTGCAAATATGGGAAGAAAGTGAGAAGATAATTGAGAGAACATCCATGTTTGGGAGCTTAAAAAACCTTCAACATTGATAAGGATAGTCCTTATATAGAAGACACCTTGCAAGGGGAAAACATGTTCATGTTGATAAGTGATGAAAAGTGAAGACCTCAAGAAGTTACATTAGTATGAAATGGTTAAGGGTACATTGATTTAATGACAAGGATATGAAGACAACCAAGTTTCAAATCATGTTTAAGGACATTCAGGAATGCAAATTGATCACAGTCATCCATAGAAAAGAGAAAACAAGAATGTCAAGGACAATCACTTTAGAAACCATATTGTGAAGTTTCCCTAGAAGTGTAAAAGGTAGAGTGGTAATAAATGATATAGATGATTGATTTCAAATGACATTTCTTTGAAACTAATCATGCATTTGAATGATAGTTCTCTTCTTGTTTTGATGATGAGAGGTTTGAGTCACCTACAAGTGAAGGAAAACAAGACAAGATTGAAAAGGCATAGTCATGTGTCTAAAGAGCAACAATCTCATAGGTTTAAAGGGAAGTAATCTCATGTGTCTAAATGGAAGAAATCTCATGTGTCTAAAAGGAAACAATATCATGTGTCTAAAGGGCATCAATTAGTTGGGCATACAAGGCAAAAAAGCCTATATTTTAGGACTCCAAACTTCATCAAAATGCATGATTTTAGCTCCAAACTCCCCATAACTTTAGTTATGACCATATGGGATTATAAAATAGGCCTAAATTGTCTCTTAGTGCATGATAATTGAGCATGAACAGGTAGTTAACTTGTGAAAGATTCCTTTGCATGATTATAGGTGTGTGATTTGTTTGAAGATAACTAGGCCTTCATGTAATGCATGAAACTCATTTATTGTTGTCCTCTTCTTTGGAAAACTCATTTACTATTGTCCTCTTCTTTGGAAAACTTATTTATTGTTGTCCCTTTGATTGTCCTCAATGTGCTTGAACCATTTTTCTTTTCTCATTATTCATTTTTCTCATACGGGTTCCCTTATCTCATACAAGGATTGTCCTCTTCTATTGGAATTAATGACTACCCTCCCAATCAAAATGTATGACTGTGTTCTACTCATTATCTATGAATTTTTACTATCATCTATCACTTGTACTTATTATTTTTACCTCATCAATGTCCTCTACAACTCTTTATCTTGGACTACCATTATTGATTGTAACCTTTGGTATATGGTCTAAAACTTCATTCATTTCTACTATCCTTTATCACTTTCACAAGGCTTTGTCTATTAGTTATCTTTCTCTAAGGTGAAGACCTACTCCAAAACCTTGTTCTTACATCTCTTCATGATTTTGACTCACATGACATGGGACTGTCAACATCATTATTTGATTGCCTTTTGCTATTATTTCTAGAAAACCTGCCTTTCAATAGTCATTTTACATCACTATCATGTGGATTGACTTTCCTTTTTGATGCTTTGATATTGTCATGTTAAATATTTCACATTTAATGCTTTAATTTTTTCCCTTTCAAGTGTCATTTGATATCCTATTATTGGAGCTTATAAAAAACTTCTTCATATGTCAAACGTTAATTCCACTGCCCTCTGTCAAATAATCCTTCATGATGCATGCCATGACTGTCCTTGAATAGGATTTATAATTGTCCTTGAATTCATGAGTTTTTTGTCATTTAACACTTATGAGGTTGTTTCCCTTTAGACTTATGAGGTTGTTGCACTTTAGACACATGAGATTGTTTCCCTTTAGACACGTGAGATTTCTTCTCTTTAAACCTAGGAGATTATTTCCCTTTAGATACATGAGATTTTTTCCCTTTAGACACATGAGATTGCTTCCCTTAAAACCTTTGAGATTGTTTCCCTTTAGACACATGACTATGCCTTTTCAATCTTGTCTTGATTGCCTTCACTTTTAGGTGACTCATACCTTTCATCATGAAAAAAAGAAGAGCACTATCCTTTGAATGAATGCTCAGTTTCAAAGCAATGTCATTTGAAATCCATCGTCTATATCATTTATTACCACTCTTCCTTTTACACTGCTAGAGAAACTTCACAATATGGTTTCTAAAGTGACTTTCCTTGACATTCTCATTTGCTCTCTTCTATGGATGACTGTGATCAATTTTCATTCTTGACTATCCTTAAACATGATTTGAAACTTGGTTGTCTTCATAGCCTTGTCATTAAATCAATGTACCCTTAACCATTTCATACTGATGTAACTTCTTGAGGCTTGTACTTTTTCATCACTTGTCAATGTGAACATGTCTACCCCTTGCAAGGTGTCTCCAATATAAGGACTTTCCTTATCAATGTTGAAGGTTTTTTAAGCTCCCAAACATGATTATCCTCTCAATTTTCTTCTCATTGTCTTCCCATATTTGCAATTTTTTCCTTTGCATTTTGATGCTCAAGACTATCCTTCATACATAAACTATGACTAAACTATGACGGTTGCTCCTTTTGTCAACCTTTATGACAACCATTTCCTACTCTTGGGCTATGTATTTATGATTTTCATAAGCATCATTGTTCATACATACCAAAACTACCCCTTGATTTCATTGAAAAATGACTATCACATTCTTGGGATAGTTGCCTTGACTGTGCTTGATGTTGACTGTGCTTAGGGTTGTCTTTATTGCCTTGTTAGTCTCTAAAAATTTGGAGGTCATGGTTGTTACTAACCTCTCCTTTTGTTGCTTCTATTATCCTCTATGATTGTGTATGATTGTCCCTTTAGAATTTAATTACCTTCTAGTCTTTGTGCATATTTCATTGATCATGCCTACAATCAGTTTCATGGTGATGGCACTATCCTTCTATAATGAAAACTATACAATCCCTACCCTATGTTTTATCTTTTTATGTCCTCATGATCTCTATTTCAAATGAGGCATTGTCACTCTTTTAAGGCTATTGTCCGCAATAATTGAGACCACAAACTCATGATTGATCCAAGTTGAAAGACCACTGTCTTTATGCACTCGCCTTGAGACTGTACTATTGATAGTGCATGATGATGGTCCTTGCAAGTATATGGACTAAAACTTCATGGTGGTTTCCTTTAAATGATTTTTCACCCTTTTTCATATCTTTATCTTCATTATACATTGTGTGAACCCCAATCCGAATAACCTGCAAAACACAATGAATAAACACATTAGTTAATCAATTGCAAGCATGAACAAGGATTCCCCATGAAATCCATTTACAAACTTCAAAATAGGAAAGAAAACAAAGGAAGAACACAATAAAACAAGAAAATATAGATTCAATCCTAATTAGAAAAGCAAACACATGATCCCATGGGGGAATTGGTGCCAATTTGATGTGAAAATTGGCCCTTTCCCAATTCCTAAGATGCAAGCTTGATATGTTGATGATGATTGATCCACTTTGATGGTGAAGGATGAGAGCTCCAAGCCAAAATCTGAAAAAACCTAGCTAAGAACTCAATGGTGATGGATGAAAATGGCTAAATATTTAGCATAATAACTTTGCATAATTTGTGGATGATGAAATGAGGATATGAGCTCTTTATTTATAGAATGCCAAGATGGATGAATGTCCAAATTTGAGCAATATGGGACTAACATTCATCCAATGGCATGATGCCACTTGTCAATCTATGAGTGGATGGAGGATGTGCAAGATTTGAGAATTGTGCCAATAAATGCATATTTTTGAATTTCAAATTTGTTGAAATGACATGTAAGAGAGGAAGGGAAAATGCAATAAATGCCACTTGGCTCAAGACAAAGGACATGTAAGATGAAGTTATTGCCTTGTTGGATGTACATGTTGACTTGGAATTTTTGAATTCAAATTTGGAGAATATTCCAAAAGATGCCTTGTGAGGAAAATAGAGATTTAATAAATGAATTAAATCTATTTTCATGTGCAATTTGCAAAATCTAGAGGATGGGACATCATAAAATTAAATTAATCAAGGGTTAATTAATTTAATTAGAGATTATATGATGTGACCTATTTGACTCAAATTTATGGATTTATTTAAATCAAATAAGAGAGGAATATGATAAGAGATTAATTAAATAAAGATTTTTTATTTATTTAATTAAAAGAAATGGTATTAGATTAAATCAAATAAGGTTTTAATTTATTTAATTTAATGGATAGACTTTAGAGATTTAATCAAATAAAATTAGTTATTTAATTAAATAGGGATAATTAGATCGATGGATTGATTTAATTAACAAAAGAGATTGACCGAATTAGATAAAATGATTTATTCAATTAAGAGAGGAATATTGATGAATTTAGTCAGATAAGGAGATTTGATTAAATGGTTAGACCGAGGGATGATTCAAGATGAAACAGTGTTAGTAGTCGGGATCAGATGCACAATGTCAATCGATATATTTTACGTGTCTACATTTTGCCCCTCTTTGAAGCAATGCAATTGTTGTGTTGGTTCAAAGAATAAACGATCTCGATCAAAGCTAGAATTTTCCGCTATTTACAAACTTTCCCCACTACTGCCTGGCGAGAGAAAATATGCCATTATAATGCCCCCTCGAGAGATTGGACGAAAATTTTAATTTTTGGGTGATCTCATGAAAAAAGAGGACAAAGTGCTCGATAGGTCCAAAAAGGCTCCAAGAGGTCAAAAACGTGTCTAAACTGAATAAAACGATGTAAAACAGGCCTCAACTGGACAGAAATAGGTTCGGGGGTCCAAAACCCTAGCAGGACAACCAATTAGGGTGAAAAAACCCTAATTTTTAGGCTTAAAAGGGGCCCGAGGGATCACTTTCAAGTCATTTTCAAACACTTCCAATAGCAACCTTGAGATTCGAGTTTTGACCTCTTGACGATATGGCGCAACGCAAGCTTCCCCTGCACGTTTCTGATTGAGTTCAGACATACCAGCAACCACCTAGCATCGGGGCACCGGTAAGTGGTCCTTACCTGAGCTTTGTTTTTCATTTATTGCTTCATTTAATGCTTTAAAAGGTTGGTCCATTTGTAGCAGCGCTATATAGTGCCGCTCGGTAATCAAACTGCGTCACGCGGTGCGATATTGCATCGCAGCGATGCAGTTTGGAGTTTGAAAACTCTGACGCTGAGCTCGAGGCTGGCGGTTTGGTTTGAAAAGTGCGAAGCAATAGTCTTGATTTCACCCAAAGTGTGCCGCT
>VDFB02284469.1:0-22665 GCA_007258455.2 Sequoia sempervirens
AGTCCTCTTCCAAAGTTATTTGCTCCTAATTATCACCTCCAACCTACTAAAACCATGTCTGTAACCTCTCCCAGGAAAAGATATGTCCACCTTCTCACATACCAAAATCTAGAAAATAAAAAATCAAACAAAGATTGCCAAGGCACCTCCTTCCAGCAACCTTTATCTACTTCAATTCTACAACTCCTCTTCCATGCCCAACCTGGGAAAAACAAATTAAAATCATAAAAACTAAAAATTAATCTCCATAATGCATGTTTACTCCACTTCGAGGAAGAAATGTCTTCACTAGCCAACACTATGGTTCTCCACTCCTCACAAATAGGAGCCCATTTTTAAAAAAATGCTCAGCAAGCACTATAGTCCATTTTTTACAAAAATTGACATTATTTAAATGTTCCATTTAAATAATATTATTTTGGTCTTGAGTCAAAGAAAAAGAGAAAGTAAAAGAGGATTTTGATATTTTAATTCCAAGTCTCGTTAAAAAATTTATTTTAAAAAAATTACCCAGTAAATAAGTTTTCCCATGCCATAATAAAAAGGAAAATGAAAGGAAGTTTTCACATCCAAGTCATGAAAATTGGCATGCAAAACAAATAAAAGAAAAATATTCACATGAAAAGAAGCAAAAAAAAGGTTTCCCATGCCAATAATAGAGAAGAGGCAGAAAATTGCAATGAACTTCACGTGGAGGAAGCTTTTAGGGTTTTTTCTTTGCTGAAGGAGAAGTTTTGAAAGTTGTTGCATGGAGATTTGAAGGAGAAGTGCGTATGTTTTTCCAATGAAGGGAGGAAGAGAAGAGGTTGTTGTTGATTATAAGCTCTTCAACCACACCCAACCATGCAAACTCGGAGATTTAGGGCTCATATTGATAGGTGCACTCAATAAGTCTTTTATTTCTTGATTTTTAACTCTTTTTCAACACTTTTGAATGCATACATAGTTGTTTGTTATGAATACTTTGTTTAGTTTCATGAACAAAACCAAAGAAAGTTGAAAACAAGAAATAAAATCATAGGGAAATCATATAAATGCATTAAAACCTTAGCCTATGCCCTTAGTTGTTTACAATCATAGGAATGATAAAAAAAAAACTTTTTTAAAAGTTGGTTCTGTGTAGAGAGAAATGTGGCTCCCTCAAGGGTTGAGCCCAGCACATAGCATATTGCTTTCTTGTAGCTCATCTAGGGTAGATAATGACAACCGTTATAGGTCAACACCATGAAAAGAGTGAGAAGATCATATCAGACCTATGACGATGGCATAAGAAAGACCAAAGAAATCCAACATAGTCCATTGGAAGCGTATAATGAAGACATTGTTATAAAAAAGGGTAAAAAATAATTTAAAGGCAACCACCATGAAGTTTCAGTCCATATACTTGCAAGGACCATCATCATGCACTATCAATAATACAGTCTCAAGGTGAGTGCATAAAGCTAGTGGTCCATCAGCTTGGGGCAGTCATGAGTTTGTGGTACCAATTATTGTGTACAATAGCCTTAAAAGAGTGGTAGTGCCTCAATTGAAATAGAGATCATGAGGACATAAAAAGACAAAACATATGGTAGGGATGGTGTAGTTTGCATTAAAGAAGGACAGTGCCATCGCCATGAAACTAATTGTAGCGATGATCAATGAAATATGCACAAAGACCTAGAAGGAAATTAAATCCTAAAGGTAAAATCATACACTATCATAAAGGATAGTAGCAACAAAAGGAGAGGTTAGTAATAGCCTTGACTTCCAAACGTTTAGAGATTGACAAGGAAATAAAGATAGCCCTAAGCACAGTCAAGGAAGCTATCCTAAGAATGTGACAACCAGTTTTTAATGAATTCAAGGGGTAGCTTTTGTATGTATGAACAATGATGCTTATGACACTCATAAATGCACAACCTAAGAGAAGGAAATGAATGTCATAAAGGTTGACAAAAGGAGCAACTATCATAGTTTATCTATGAAGAATAGTCTTGAGTATCAAATGCAAGGGTAGACATTGCAAATATGGGAAGAAAGTGAGAAGACAATTGAGAGAACATCCATGTTTGGGAGCTTAAAAAACCTTCAACATTGATAAGGATAGTCCTTATATAGAAGACACCTTGCAAGGGGAAAACATGTTCATGTTGATAAGTGATGAAAAGTGAAGACCTCAAGAAGTTACATTAGTATGAAATGGTTAAGGGTACATTGATTTAATGACAAGGATATGAAGACAACCAAGTTTCAAATCATGTTTAAGGACATTCAGGAATGCAAATTGATCACAGTCATCAATAGAAAAGAGAAAACAAGAATGTCAAGGACAATCACTTTAGAAACCATATTGTGAAGTTTCCCTAGAAGTGTAAAAGGTAGAGTGGTAATAAATGATATAGATGATTGATTTCAAATGAAATTTCTTTGAAACTAATCATGCATTTGAATGATAGTTCTCTTCTTGTTTTGATGATGAGAGGTTTGAGTCACCTACAAGTGAAGGAAAACAAGACAAGATTGAAAAGGCATAGTCATGTGTCTAAAGAGCAACAATCTCATAGGTTTAAAGGGAAGTAATCTCATGTGTCTAAATGGAAGAAATCTCATGTGTCTAAAAGGAAACAATATCATGTGTCTAAAGGGCATCAATTAGTTGGGCATACAAGGCAAAAAAGCCTCTATTTTAGGACTCCAAACTTCATCAAAATGCATGATTTTAGCTCCAAACTCCCCATAACTTTAGTTATGACCATATGGGATTATAAAATAGGCCTAAATTGTCTCTTAGTGCATGATAATTGAGCATGAACAGGTAGTTAACTTGTGAAAGATTCCTTTGCATGATTATAGGTGTGTGATTTGTTTGAAGATAACTAGGCCTTCATGTAATGCATGAAACTCATTTATTGTTGTCCTCTTCTTTGGAAAACTCATTTACTATTGTCCTCTTCTTTGGAAAACTTATTTATTGTTGTCCCTTTGATTGTCCTCAATGTGCTTGAACCATTTTTCTTTTCTCATTATTCATTTTTCTCATACGGGTTCCCTTATCTCATACAAGGATTGTCCTCTTCTATTGGAATTAATGACTACCCTCCCAATCAAAATGTATGACTGTGTTCTACTCATTATCTATGAATTTTTACTATCATCTATCACTTGTACTTATTATTTTTACCTCATCAATGTCCTCTACAACTCTTTATCTTGGACTACCATTATTGATTGTAACCTTTGGTATATGGTCTAAAACTTCATTCATTTCTACTATCCTTTATCACTTTCACAAGGCTTTGTCTATTAGTTATCTTTCTCTAAGGTGAAGACCTACTCCAAAACCTTGTTCTTACATCTCTTCATGATTTTGACTCGCATGACATGGGACTGTCAACATCATTATTTGATTGCCTTCTGCTATTATTTCTAGAAAACCTGCCTTTCAATAGTCATTTTACATCACTATCATGTGGATTGACTTTCCTTTTTGATGCTTTGATATTGTCATGTTAAATATTTCACATTTAATGCTTTAATTTTTTCCCTTTCAAGTGTCATTTGATATCCTATTATTGGAGCTTATAAAAAACTTCTTCATATGTCAAACGTTAATTCCACTGCCCTCTGTCAAATAATCCTTCATGATGCATGCCATGACTGTCCTTGAATAGGATTTATAATTGTCCTTGAATTCATGAGTTTTTTGTCATTTAACACTTATGAGGTTGTTTCCCTTTAGACTTATGAGGTTGTTGCACTTTAGACACATGATATTGTTTCCCTTTAGACACGTGAGATTTCTTCTCTTTAAACCTAGGAGATTATTTCCCTTTAGATACATGAGATTTTTTCCCTTTAGACACATGAGATTGCTTCCCTTAAAACCTTTGAGATTTTTTCCCTTTAGACACATGACTATGCCTTTTCAATCTTGTCTTGATTGCCTTCACTTTTAGGTGACTCATACCTTTCATCATGAAAAAAAGAAGAGCACTATCCTTTGAATGAATGCTCAGTTTCAAAGCAATGTCATTTGAAATCCATCGTCTATATCATTTATTACCACTCTTCCTTTTACACTGCTAGAGAAACTTCACAATATGGTTTCTAAAGTGACTTTCCTTGACATTCTCATTTGCTCTCTTCTATGGATGACTGTGATCAATTTTCATTCTTGACTATCCTTAAACATGATTTGAAACTTGGTTGTCTTCATAGCCTTGTCATTAAATCAATGTACCCTTAACCATTTCATACTGATGTAACTTCTTGAGGCTTGTACTTTTTCATCACTTGTCAATGTGAACATGTCTACCCCTTGCAAGGTGTCTCCAATATAAGGAATTTCCTTATCAGTGTTGAAGGTTTTTTAAGCTCCCAAACATGATTATCCTCTCAATTTTCTTCTCATTGTCTTCCCATATTTGCAATTTTTTCCTTTGCATTTTGATGCTCAAGACTGTCCTTCATACATAAACTATGACTAAACTATGACGGTTGCTCCTTTTGTCAACCTTTATGACAACCATTTCCTACTCTTGGGCTATGTATTTATGATTTTCATAAGCATCATTGTTCATACATACCAAAACTACCCCTTGATTTCATTGAAAAATGACTATCACATTCTTGGGATAGTTGCCTTGACTGTGCTTGATGTTGACTGTGCTTAGGGTTGTCTTTATTGCCTTGTTAGTCTCTAAAAATTTGGAGGTCATGGTTGTTACTAACCTCTCCTTTTGTTGCTTCTATTATCCTCTATGATTGTGTATGATTGTCCCTTTATAATTTAATTACCTTCTAGTCTTTGTGCATATTTCATTGATCATGCCTACAATCAGTTTCATGGTGATGGCACTATCCTTCTATAATGAAAACTATACAATCCCTGCCCTATGTTTTATCTTTTTATGTCCTCATGATCTCTATTTCAAATGAGGCATTGTCACTCTTTTAAGGCTATTGTCCGCAATAATTGAGACCACAAACTCATGATTGATCCAAGTTGAAAGACCACTGTCTTTATGCACTCGCCTTGAGACTGTACTATTGATAGTGCATGATGATGGTCCTTGCAAGTATATGGACTAAAACTTCATGGTGGTTTCCTTTAAATGATTTTTCACCCTTTTTCATATCTTTATCTTCATTATACATTGTGTGAACCCCAATCCGAATAACCTGCAAAACACAATGAATAAACACATTAGTTAATCAATTGCAAGCATGAACAAGGATTCCCCATGAAATCCATTTACAAACTTCAAAATAGGAAAGAAAACAAAGGAAGAACACAATAAAACAAGAAAATATAGATTCAATCCTAATTAGAAAAGCAAACACATGATCCCATGGGGGAATTGGTGCCAATTTGATGTGAAAATTGGCCCTTTCCCAATTCCTAAGATGCAAGCTTGATATGTTTGTGATGATTGATCCACTTTGATGGTGAAGGATGAGAGCTCCAAGCCAAAATCTGAAAAAACCTAGCTAAGAACTCAATGGTGATGGATGAAAATGGCTAAATATTTAGCATAATAACTTTGCATAATTTGTGGATGATGAAATGAGGATATGAGCTCTTTATTTATAGAATGCCAAGATGGATGAATGTCCAAATTTGAGCAATATGGGACTAACATTCATCCAATGGCATGATGCCACTTGTCAATCTATGAGTGGATGGAGGATGTGCAAGATTTGAGAATTGTGCCAATAAATGCATATTTTTGAATTTCAAATTTGTTGAAATGACATGTGGCAAGAGAGGAAGGAAAATGCAATGGTACCACTTATAAGACAAAGGACATGTAAAGATGAAGTTATTTCCTTGTTGGATTGTACATGTTGACTTGGAATTTTGAATTCAAATTTGGAGAATATTCCAAGTGCAGGAAATAGAATTTGGCAAAATGAATTAAAATCTATTTTCATATTACCAATTTACAAAATCTAGAGGATGGGACGTCATAAGAAATTCTGAATTAATTTTATTAGAGATTATGATGTGACGACTCAAATTTATGGATTTATTTAAATCAAATAAAGAGAGGAATATGATAAAGAATTAATTAAATAAATAACATTTGGCTGTATTAAAAAGAAATAATTTATTAGATTAAATCAAAATAAGGTTTTAATTTATTTAATTTAATGGATAGACTTTAGAGATTTAATCAAATAAAATTAGTTATTTAATTAAATAGGGATAATTAGATCAGATGGATTGATTTAATTAACAAAAGAGATTGACTGAATTAGATAAAATGATTTATTCAATTAAGAGAGGAATATTGATGAATTTAGTCAGATAAGGAGATTTGATTAAATGGTTAGACCGAGGGATGATTCAAGATGAAACGGTGTTAGTAGTCGGGATCAGATGCACAATGTCAATCGATATATTTTACGTGTCTACATTTTGCCCCTCTTTGAAGCAATGCAATTGTTGTGTTGGTTCAAAGAATAAACGATCTCGATCAAAGCTAGAATTTTCCGCTATTTACAAACTTTCCCCACTACTGCCTGGCGAGAGAAAATATGCCATTATAATGCCCCCTCGAGAGATTGGACGAAAATTTTAATTTTTGGGTGATCTCATGAAAAAAGAGGACAAAGTGCTCGATAGGTCCAAAAAGGCTCCAAGAGGTCAAAAACGTGTCTAAACTGAATAAAACGATGTAAAACAGGCCTCAACTGGACAGAAATAGGTTCGGGGGTCCAAAACCCTAGCAGGACAACCAATTAGGGTGAAAAAACCCTAATTTTTAGGCTTAAAAGGGGCCCGAGGGATCACTTTCAAGTCATTTTCAAACACTTCCAATAGCAACCTTGAGATTCGAGTTTTGACCTCTTGACGATATGGCGCAACGCAAGCTTCCCCTGCACGTTTCTGATTGAGTTCAGACATACCAGCAACCACCTAGCATCGGGGCACCGGTAAGTGGTCCTTACCTGAGCTTTGTTTTTCATTTATTGCTTCATTTAATGCTTTAAAAGGTTGGTCCGTTTGTAGCAGCGCTATATAGTGTCGCTCGGTAATCAAACTGCGTCACGCGGTGCGATATTGCATCGCGGCGATGCAGTTTGGAGTTTGAAAACTCCGACGCTGAGCTCGAGGCTGGCGGTTTGGTTTGAAAAGTGCGAAGCAATAGTCTTGATTTCACCCAAAGTGCGCCGCTAGATGAGAAATTGCACCGCGATGGTGCGATTTTTCTTTTTTTAAGCCCTAGCATCGAAGTTTGATTAAAAATCAAACTGCGACGCCATCACGAGTTGCACTACTGGAAAGGTTCTTAGAACATTCGGCAAAGAATTTTTCAAAAAAATTTAACATGGTGACCTTCGTTGATGCAGGACGCGGCAAGGGAGCTCTACTCCTGAGAGCACAGGTCGCAGGATTTGTCTAGCTTCTTGCGGGACTTGAGCGACAGGGACCAGGATCGACTCCGGATTGCAGGGTTATGGTACATTGCTTATGCAGCACTCGTGCACACTCACTTAGGGATGTTGTCAACGCTGACCGAGAGATGGCATAGTGAGACGTCGTCATTTCATCTTCCCACTAGCAAGGCCACCGTCACCTTAGAGGACGTTTGGCGTATTTTGCAATTGTCCATTCACGGTTGCCGAGTGATTTTTGATATGGATGAGGGGCGCGAGGCCTATCACAAAGTCCACACCATACAGGACATCATTTACTACGAGGGATAGATAGAGCTCGAGCGACATAGGATCCTAGCCCCTCCCTACCGCTGGGTGATTGCAGCCATCATTTCGAGTCTCGTTGCCCCAGACAGACGAGGCCGATATTTCAGTCCTGACTGGGGATATTGTTGGGAGTGGATGGTTCGAGACAGGCCGGTTCATTTTGCATGGGGGCCTATTCTTCTAGCTTCATTATATAGAGACCTCCATGAGTACATCTACATGGATGGCAGAGCACTCGAAGCAGGGGTGACTCTTCTTTGAGTCTGGGCATGGGAGCACATTGTTGTGTTGCGTCCACGTGTTGTTTCAGTTCCGATGTTGCCAGACGATCCCCTCGTGTGGCGATACAAAGGCGGTGTGTCCTTCACACACACCGGTGAGCACGAGATCCCCTACTGGAGGAGGGTCTTGGACGAGATGTTGGTTTTCACCTGGCGACCCTACCTTGGTCGGCTGAATGCGACAATGCGATCGATTGTTCTTGCTGCCGGGACCCGTTTTATGCAGAGCGGAAGCATACGATGCCGAGAGGTACGCGGTAGCGCGGCGGTAGTTGGGGAACCACGGATTTCTGGATTATGTAGGTGTACCGCGACGCAGCACAAGTGTAGGTATATTCACCTAGGAGGCGTGGGCAGATCCGGCGGTTGGTAGCTCAAAAGCGCGAAACTTATGATGGAGAACTGCAGACTAGAGCACAACTTCAGGCCAAGGATTGGGCAACGGTTGGTCGAGGCGGACGAGATCTACGAGAGAAGTTAGAGTAGAGGCGAGGATGGAGGGTGGTGTCCAAGCCGGGGATCGGCTATTACCCGCCCGGCGAGGCGGTGATGTCCGATGAACCCGGCGGTAGGAGCCTCTGGTGTACCCTGCGAGATCGGTCGCGACCACAATTTTCTTAATGGAGACTCTGGGGATCCGAGATCTTTGGCCGGTCTTGCCGATTCTGAGCTCGAGTCGAACTGTAACCCGGTAGAGAATTAAGCGAAGTCGAGAAACCTTCGGGGCTAAGAAAGGTCCCGTTGTATAAAACGGTACCCAATTCTGATGACCATAGAGCTAGGCAGGAGACAACAACTAGAGAGCATGACAGCCTCCTCCTCCTAGGGTACAGTGTCAGTTCGATCCTACAAGGATGTCATCTGAGAGGCCAAGTACTATTGGAGGTACTACCATGAGGTCATACCCAGAACAGAGTGAATCCCAGAGTACTCAGAGCGGGCCAACCATAGACCAGCAAAGGGTCATGGTGATAGAGGCGAGGGCAACATTCACAGAGACAGAGCTCGATCGAGATGATATGATACTTTTTGTGCCTTATGGGCTCATTTTTGATAGCCCGATGGGCCTTTTGTACTGATTGACATACATGTACAATGATCCGATTTATTTCCTTGTACTATGACAATTGTGTTATGGATGATATATATATGAGTCGATGATGATTTTGATATGATGCAATGTGTACTCGTTATTTATGCGTGGATGATTTTACTTCTAAATGTTGTGCAATGATGCTTTTATGGATGCCTTTATTTCTTATGCGGTGCTTATGACTAACAGATCTATATTATGTTAACCTATGATATGCAAATGTGATGTGCAATGATGTCTATATGATGATTTGTTTTATGCTGATGTAAATGATGATGTGATATGTGATATGGAATGTAATATGCAAAATGATATGGTATATACATGAAATGTTATGTGAATTATGCTTATATATGAACGGATTATGGATGGATGTACATCTTGCATGTAATGAATTATTTATGCTTATGTGGAATGAATGATTTATGATGTTATTTATGAGATGACATGGATGATGTAATGTGATGGTTGTGATATGATGCAAATGAGATGGTTTTTTAAGATGCTTAAAATAAAAAATGTCATTATCCTAAACATATTAAATGATGATGTAATGTATGTGATGCATTTAATATGATGTATTATATGCAGTGATATGATAATGTTTTATGCAAAATGGACTTAATGCATGAGATGACTCTATGATGTTATGCTAGTATGTATGTGATGGGTTATCTTAGAATGCCTGTGTACCTATTGTTTATTGATTATGCAGTATGTGATAATGTTAAATGGTTATGAAATGTAAATTAATGTTTATGCGGTGATTGATATAATGCAATGTGATGCAATGTAATGGATGAAATGCAATGAAATGGATGCACCTATCTATGAAGAATTCCTATGATAACTTGTTTATATGGTGTTATGTAATGCATGTGTTTCCTCTATGATATGTTTATGCTATATGGTAATGGTTTGTGGATGCAAGATCAATAACGATGATGGTGATGATGATCAACTATCATAGTGCCTTGTTAGTGCGGTGAGCAAGAAGAGAAGAAGTCATTTCAACAAGACACAAGATGATGCAAATGCAAATGATGATGATGATGATTACTTGCCGAGGAATTGGGATTTTCAAAGGGCCAAATTTTCTTATGTTTGATAACGCACGTGGTACGATGCATCAAGGTACAAAAAAACTAGGATGGCGTTGTACCCAGTGTGATGGACTTTGACTTGACAAGCGAATAGGAGTATCCTTGTTCACACCTAACATATGGAAACCTTGCTAGGATGTACTTTAGAAGTTTCAAACACCTCAGACCAAAACACGGAAAGGTAAACCTATCAATACAATAGTCAACAAGTTGTCCAAAACCTCCTCCGTACATACCTAACAAAGCAAGTATTCACCAAGGTTATATTACAAGAACGTCCAACAAGCATAGCAGACAAAAGATAATGATTGTTGCCCCATTCTTATTTCTCTAAATCCTCTTGTTCAGATATCATCGAGAATTCCTTGGAATGAGCGCAATAAGATAAGTCAAAAGATAAAGACAAAGTACTCAAACAAGTTGATGCTCTTCAATACCGCTAACCAAAGGAAATGTGTGTTCTAAGGATAAGAACCGAAACTTATTGCCAAAAGATAATGTCCATTGTAGGAAGGATTCATCCTAGGACATGTTTGTGGATGGCGGAACGTCATTTCGTTTATCCAAAGCGTTCTAAGAGATGATTGATATGGGATCAATTTTGGATGATGAGTTATCGACACAAAGAGATGACCAACTTGTTATGCACTGACTTAGACCTAAGACTTGACGCTTTGAGTTTTCACTTTTATCCTGCTAAACTTGTTTCTGATTGTCTTACCAAAGATTGAGGATGACGATCAATTTATTATGAGTGTTGTTTATTGCGGGTGCAAGCGAGATGAGATGGATGGATTTTTTTTTCAAATATTTGGATGTTTTTGATGTTTTGAGGCTGTTTTTGGTATTTTTTGAAATTTTCAAATGTTTTGATTTTTGATTTTCCAATGTTTTGGGATTTTCTGAGATTTTGACCAAGAGACTAACCTAACGACCTATCCTAGGGGTCTCGGGAGCGGATCAACAGATTAACCTTGCTTACGTTATACATGGAGAGACCACGTAGTTCGACAAGACAACTGCGACTATGTTTTATGATACGATGTTTTGGATTTTCGGGACTTTAAAGATCATACGATCCAGATAAGAACATACTTGATGCAATGAACTACTCTTGGTAAAGGCGGGACAAAGCCCGACAATGGAGCTGATGAATCTTAGGAGGGGATCATGATACAATAAGACCAAGCTTATGGTGTGGATGTGAGTGGATGAGTGATGGATAGAGACCAGAATGTGATGGATGATGGAAGTGAAATGGAGGGATGATGCCAAACAAGTCATACAGATCCTAGTGGATGGAAGATGCTTATTTATGCAAGGTGCCTATTTGCTAGGTTTTCACCAAGGTACTTGGCCAAAGTGCCACCGAAGTGGTTTTCACTAGAGGACAATTTTTTTCTCTTTACTATTTTTTTATCCTTTTTTTGATTTTATTTTTTATTTTTGTTTTTAATTTTTTGTTGTTTACAAGGCCTTGCATTTGCGGGTTTTGGTTAAATTAACCATTGTTTACTTTGGATTTTTTGGTTCTATACCTTGAAAAGATTTAGGCATAAAAATTATTGAGATGGGAGTTGTTCATGGGCTCCTGCAGAGGTTCCCCTTCGGGTGTTGATAACTGATATGCCCCTGATTTATAACTTGCTATGATGACGAAAGGTCCTAACCAATTAGGTTCGAACTTGCCTTTGTTGCTTGGGTTTGGGACATTCTTTGATCCAATACAGGTTCTCCAGAGCTTAGATCTGATTTTCTTATTGTAGCTCCTTTTGAGTCTATTACGATGGGCACTTTGGAATGATTAACATCTATATGTGGCTCATCAGCCAACTCCATTTTAGTCTTGATACGGTACTCTTCATGCGGTGATGAGAGGTTTTGCAGTGATATCTTGAGGGATGGGATCTCGATCTCAATGGGGAGTACTGCTTCTAATCCGTATACCAAGGAGAAGGGCGTGGCGCTGGTGGGTGTGCGGATGCTAGTTTGATAGGCCTAGAGGGCGGCATTAAGTTGTAGGTGCCAGTCACGACCTGTGTCATTGACTATTTCTTGAGGATTTTTAGAATGGTTTTATTTGTAGCTTCTGCTTGGCCATTGCCTTGGGGATAGTATGGGGTGGAGAAGCGATGCTGGATTTTGAATTTTTCACATAAGTCACGAACCTCTTGATTCTTGAATGGTGTCCCATTATCTGAGATAATAGCTTGTGGAACACCATATCGACAAATGAGATAGTTTAGGATGAACTTAGAAATCTGCTTCCCAGTTATGTGTGTCATGGGTATGGCTTCCACCCACTTAGTAAGAGAATATTTTTGTTCTGATTTATGATGAATTTTTGGCCCGTTAGATGAAGTGAAGTGTTTTCCAATGAGATCAAGTCCCCTTGTGAAAAGAACCATGGTGTGATGGGATGAAGCTCTTAGTACGGAGCCTGGATAGAATCCCAATACTCACGACATTATGAACACTTTGGCATGATTATGTGCTTCTCTTTCCATTGTGGGCCAATAATACCCCATCCTTAGCAGTTTCTTAGCGATGGTCATTCCACTCGAGTGTGAACCACATATACCATTGTGTAGCTCAGTTAGAGCGGTTAATACCTCCTCGGCGTTTAAGCAATGCAGTAGAGTTCCTTCTATGCTCCTACGATATAGGGTATCTCCTAAGATGACGAATCGAGATGCCTTTTTGACAAAGGTTCATTTTAGGGTTGAGGGTAAATCAACAGGTATGACTCTATACAAGGTATGGCCAAATGTCATGATATGATCGCCGGGACCAACAATTTCACATATTCTAGTCACGGGTACCTCGAATGCGGGCACAAGAAGAGGCGCTTTCGATCGAATTCATACTTTGGGCGTTATTGGAAGTCTTCGAGTAGGATCCAATTATTTTGCCATATACATTTTATACATTGGTTCTAGAGTCTACTCAGAGATATTGATTTCGATAAAGATTCTTGAGAGTCTCTGTTTCTTGTATGGAGTGTAGCAATTAGCATTCATCATTCACTGATTTATGATGATCAATTGAGGAATCTCATATACTTTGAGAACTTCTATGATGCCTTTACTGCTTGAGACTAGTTGAAGCCTCATATTCCTGTGTGTGGCAAGGGAATGCCAGTTTGTAGGACCTCGGTATGCAATCCCCTTGTGGTGTGATAAAGAAAACACCAGCTCCTGATCCATGCTATGTGTATGAGCCATCGAAGTACAGTTTCTAATGGTTAGCTACGTTGAGATTAAAAATGGATTCATCTGGAAACTCTGAGACAAGAGGATTCTCAGAATAGATAGGTGCTTTTTCCAGTTGTTCTGCGATGACTTGGCCCTTGATTGCTTTCCTCTCCACATATTCGATGTCATATTCTGACAGTATCATCAGCCATTTTTCCTTTCTTCCTATGAGCATTACCTTTGATAGTAGATACTTGAGAGGATCGATTTTGGTGATGAGTTTTATTTTGTGTGCCAACATGTAATTTTTGAATTTTTGAGATGCAAACACTACTGCGAGGCATGCTTTCTCGATGAATGAATAGTTTAGCTCATGCCCAACCATTGTCCTATTGATGTAATATATAGCCATTTATGTTCCATTTTCGTCATGCTGAGCTAAAAGAGCTCCAAGGGCTGCTGCCATTGCTGATACGTATAGAATCAATGGTTTTCTTGGGATTGGTGGCATTAAGGCTGAGTGTCAGGTAGGTATTCCCTTGATTTTTGTTGAATGCTTACTCTTCTGGTCAAGGTATCCCATTTATCTTACTCCCTTGTGGAGTAGGTAGAGAGTATGGGTTCTTGTGTAATTGTGCTATGAATCTTGAATGGATTGGAGCCTGCCTTGGGGAGACTCCTCAATTGCTTTAATGTTTTTAGGCATTTTAGAGTTGCTTTTACTTTTGTGGGTCCACCCCTCATTGACACTATATATCAGGGTACTTCTGATTATGCCTTAGAAGGCCTTCCTTTAGTTTAATCTGACTTTGTACTCCTCTACCCTGTCAAAGATGGCACTTAGGGTTGCTATGTGATCTTTTCTCTTTCTGGACTTAGCTAAAATATTGTCAACATAGTCTTCGACCATCTTATGAATCATGTCATGGAATATCAATGTGTAGCCCTTATGTTATAATAGTTCTTTAAACCCGAATGGCATCATGTTCAGTGTATTTCATGGACAGAATTAGAGAGTTGTTTTATGTTGGTCCTCTTGGCTATCATGATCTAATTTGTATAGATGCATTAGTGACGTGTGTCCTTGTCATGTCTCACGATCATGTCCCAGTGTTGGGAGGTGGAAAGAGTCATCTTTTGGACATGCTGACATTCAAATCTAGAAGTGCGTGCAGTTATATTCCATCAGTTTGCAAATAGGTACTGGAATTTGACACCCATTCTAGAATAATCTATTGGTGGGATGAATCCACCGCATCTAATGGAATTTTGAAAACATTTTGACTATGGTGCAATCTAAGAGTTACGTTTTTGGCCGGTTTTGCTTACGGATACCTTCTTGAGTGATGAACCCACCGGTAGTAGATTGACCGGCGTATGCGCATAACTCCATCACGGTTTATCTATCTTTCTCTTAGAAATGCGCTGAACTCTTGCTCTTGATGGTAGTGATTACGCGGCATTGATATCGGGGGTCTCCTACGTTCCCTAGGTTGACCCAGTTACCAAAATTTGCGATGACTTTCACGATTAGATAGCTCTTAAGGAAGATTGAATCCCCATCGCTTGAAACCTCGATACCATTGGATGCATCCTTTCTTTTTACTTTTAGTCCAAAATGCAGTGTGGTTTTCCGCTCAAGGACTTGGATATTATTCTTAATTTCTCGCTTTTGCGACTGAAGGATTCAATCGTTTCCCCATAATAAGCGTGTGTATCTAGCTCTACAATGAATCCTACTTTGTGATCCCCATCTGGAATGTTATCCCGCAGTCCCATGAATTCTGAGAGCGCCTCATCGTTTTTTAATGTATCAAGAACTGGTGGTCCTCGTTGGTCGTAGTCAATGAGTTGGGGATATACTAGACGAATCTCATAATTTCGGTGGTCTGTTTCAAAAGATAGGGTGCTAATCATGCAAAGAGTGGTATCTTCAAATAGCCTAGGTAAGTTAGTCAGGTGATCCTCTTCATCGCTACTACTACAACCATCGGTTATATTAAATGTAAAGTTATCTATGACTCTACCTATAGAAACTGGTAACCATAGTTTTGTTGGGTTGGCTGAGGAGGATTATTAACCGTTCTAACCGAAGCGCTTCGGCCACGTATGGTTATACTCAGAGGGGTACATCCAAGGCCAAGATTTTTTATCGGTCATGTCTCTGGCATGATAAGTATTATGATCCCATTGTCATTTTGTCCCAGTCTTTGATTTCTGTCATAGCCCATTGCGAGCATCATTTGCAGACCCTTGCTTCTATCATCTATTGGTAAATTAACTACTGGTCTCTCATCTTGGTATAGCATATGAGATGGATCTACCTCGATGACCTCATGGCCAAGGTCTCCCCAGCTTGTGAATTTGGGATAGTCTTCAGGAGACGTTTGGGATGTGGAAGCTTCATTTGTTTGTGGACATCCCCGTGATCTAGGAGATTGTGGTAATTATCCTACCACAAAAGCATTATTAGGGAGCTTGTAGTTGCCACAGACGTTATCTTGGATGATGACCTTGATGTCAGATATGGTGGGGATGGCAGGAGTGGCGGGTGTCTCTATCACAGAAGT
Source organism: Sequoia sempervirens (assembly GCA_007258455.2). Lineage (NCBI taxonomy): Eukaryota > Viridiplantae > Streptophyta > Pinopsida > Cupressales > Cupressaceae > Sequoia > Sequoia sempervirens. The sequence continues at coordinate 15,934 of VDFB02284469.1, forward strand.
GGATGGGAGGGTGGCGAGATCGATGTATGGTGTGGATGAACCCTCATCATTTTTTGGTACTTGGGGGATTTTATAGTACTTTTCTTCAAGTATTTTGCAATAGAAGGGTTCAGGATCTCCATGGATGGTAAATTCTTGTCCGTTATGTGTGAATTTCACACATTGGTGTAAATTTGATGCTACTGCTTTCATCACATGAATCCATGGGCATCCTAGGAGGATGTTATACGACAAGTCGAGGTCCAAGACCTGACAAGTGGTTTCCATGATGGCAGGCCCTACTTGAATAGGGAGTTTGATCATGCCTTGAGACACTCTTTCTTGATCATCATATGCTCTTATTGTGATACCCTTTCTTTTGTCGATAGAATCTTCTGATATTTTCAATTGCTTGATGAGGCTGGGAGAACATATATTCAAGCCCGCACCTTCATCTACCAAGACCCTTTTGATTTTTCTCTTATGCACTATAGCTTCTAAGTGGAGCGCGCGGTTGTGGGATGGTTGAGCGGGGAAATCTTGGTCAAAGAATGTGAGGTTGTTCAGCGTAATGATATTTCTGACCATAGCTTGGAATTGTTCTGCATCGAGATCTGCGGGGACAGTGGATGAGGCCAATGCTTCTTCAATAATTTTATTATGGTCAGATGATATTTTTAGCAACTCCATGATGGATATTTTCTTTGGCATTCTCTTGAGTTGATCTAAGACATTGTAGCCATTAGGAATGGATCTAGATGCAGGAACTTTGTTTGGCTGGGATGATCCTGTGATGGTAACTTTGCCGCCTCTTGTGGTGACTCCACAATCTTCGGCATGGGCGCCTTTGATGGTGATGACCATGCAACTTTCATCTAGGGAGGCGACGACTATTTCATACACATGATTTACGTTTGAGTGGGTTCCTTTCCCTTTGTCATTGTTATTCCCTTTGTTGCCATGATTCGACATCAGATTCGTATATATCTTAAGATCCTAATTTCCTATAGGTTGTTCCACGTTTATGATTCTTTTATCGATGAGGTCTTGGACGATGTTTTTCAATATCATGCAACTATTTGTGGTATGGCCTTTCATTTTATGGAATTCGCAAAGTTGGTTCTCATTCTACCAAGGAGGTTTTACATCCGGTTCTTGGTAATTCTCAAAGGTAGGAGCCTTGATGATTTTTTTGTCTATTATCTTTTTCATGATGACTTTGAGTGGCTCCCCCAAAGCAGTGTATTTTCGTTTGGGATACATCTTGTTGCATTGGGGTGGTCCTCTTTGGTCATTGAGATTTTTGATTGTTGGATTGTGGTTTGGTTGTTGTGTTGCATGATGATTGTTTTGGTGTTGGATTTGGATTTGTGGTGCGGGTGTATTGTGGCGAGGGGCACTAATGACCACCTTGGCATCAACCACACCATCATTAGTGACATTTTTTTTCCTTGCCCATGTGCGTGGTTTATCATTGTAATTGGATGGTGGGTGGTTGTTTTGTTGTTCGGGGTATGAAGTTGACCCCGCGGGTTGAGTCATAAGGGCTCGTTCGATGCTAAGCGCCTTGGAGATCAACTGATCATATGTGGTGATGCCTAAACACTTGAATGAAATGAAGACACGTCAAATTTGGATGCTGATAGATTTACAAGGCGTTAACCGGACATGGTCCACTTGCTCGATTGGCCTTGGATACGTTGTAGGAATGAAATACATAGAGTTCTTCTAGACTAACATCCATTGCAATGTTGCATGCGTAGTTCTTAATGAATGTGTCTATAATTTACTAGAATGCCCTAATGCCTGAAGGTAGACGAGAGAACCATTCCATATCGTGGCTAGCCAAACTCCTAAGAAATAGCCACATCAGATAAGTATCGTCGTATGCAACTTCCATGCAATGAACCTAGAATTCCCTAATGTGATCTTCAGGGTTTCCCATCCCCTGATATTTTTCAAATTTGGGGATCTCAAATCCCTTGGGGAATGGTTTCATTATTAGGCTCCTATCAAATGGATAGGGACACAATTTGCTTAGTGTTTTGGTTGTTCACCCTGATTGAAGATCAAGCACTTGTTGCAAGAGCAACCTGATTTGTGTCGTTACGAAATTTTGTGGATCAGGGGGTGGGATGAAGGTGTTTTGAGGGTTTTTGATTGTGGGTTGGATGGGTGGGTTGGTTGGTGTGTTGTTTGATGGGATGTGCACATTATGTTGAGCTAGGTATTACTGCACCTGCTACTATATGAACAATGCTTTTTGTTGTTCTTGTTGTTGTTTCTCTAAGATTGCTTGTTGTTGTGCTTGTTGCTGCGCTTGTTGTTGTTCCAACAATGCTTTTTGTTGAGTTGCTAGGTTTGCTTCTTGTTGTGCTTGTTGTTGTTCCAACAATGCTTGTTGTTGGGCTGCTAATTCAACTGCTTCTTGTTGCTCTTGGTATTGTTTTAATGCTTGCTGATATGCTTGGAATTGCGTTGCTTGTTGTTGTGCAAGAAGTTGTGCTTGATATTGGGCTTGTTGTGCCTGATATTGAGCTTGTGCTTGAGCTTGAGCTTGGGCTTGCACCTGTGTTGCTTGTGCTTGTGCTACTTGTTGTTGTAATAGAATTTGTGCTTGAGCAGCCTTCTGTGCTTGCAATGTGGCTTGGGTTGCTTGAGCGGCTTCTTGTTGTTGTTGTTGTTGTTGCAATTGGGCTTGTGCGGCTTGTTGTGCTTGTAGTGCGGCTTGGGCTAATTGGGCAGCTTGCGCAACTTGAGCGACTTGCTTAGCAGCTAGGTGTACGGCTTTCTATTTTTGCACTTGTTCGAATCCCCTTTGAAAAGTAGCTCGCAATGTCGCATTGTATTGGCTTGATGTGGTGGAGGTTGGTGGTGGTGGGGGTGGTGGTGGATTCAGAATGGCATTTGTGGTGAGCGATAATGTTGTGTTGGTGTTTTGAGTGATGGATGGTGCCATTGACGTGACTGGTCCTTGGGAGACCATGCTTTTCGATGTTAGGGGGTTGGTTGATGATGTTGTCATTGCTTGTGCCTTTGGCGTCTGTTGTTGCAATGTCGACAAAAAGTTTTGAGTGTTTGGCATAATGCTTTGATTGGTATTTGGGATGTTGTTTTGATTGATACTTGGTAAAGGGGGAATCCCTAAGCCAAGGAGTGGTGTGGATGATGATGGAAATGGTGGAAGAGGTGGAAATGTGAGGGGGGTGGGTCCTTGAGAAAATGTTGTGGTGTCGAGAATACCCCCAGGTCCGAACATGTCTCCTTCCTCTTGCGAATTTGTGAGGAGAGGTGTTTGAGGTGTTGCATAAAAAAATGATGATGATGGATCATGATGGAAAGTGAGGAACATTATTGTGTAATGGATTTTGGGGTGTTTTTTGTTCCAATATGGTGTTTGCATCCAAGTTTTGATAATTAACAAGGGGTTGTGTTTTGCTAGCATTGGAAAATGCATTTCCCTTATTAACATTAGGTTGGGTTGGAGCAAAAGATGTTGTGATTTGAGGAATGTTTTGCATGATGTTTTGGGATGGGGTGTAGATGAGATGGGAATGGTGGATGAGATTGGAGGAAAATATGTCTCCACTATGGTACTCACGTTGAAATCTGAAGGTAATTTGGCCCCTTGTTTTGCTAGTTCAAGCATGTATAATGAAGGGTTAAGCCTCATCATGATATTGATGATTTTATGGTTTTCCATATTTTGAAGCATTTCAGTCATTTCGTCATGAGACATCCCAAAGGTAAGATCCTCTCCTTGGTTTTCCTCTTGCGGATTTTGTGATGATGAGATAGTCAAAGGATTGCTTGATTTGGTGGGATTCATTTCAACGTTTGTTTGGCTAAGATCACTTGAAGCAGGTGTTTCTTTGTTGGATTCCATGCTCTTCTTGTATTGAGATCTAGTTTGAACCATAAAACGAGGATCAATTTTTGACAATAGGAGAGATGAATCTCTTGGTTCTTTGGATTGATCTTTATTTTATGCCCAAAGTAGAAATTTTTAGGATACCTTAAGGATCAAAAGGTGATGATATGATGATGTGATGGATGGATGATGTGAATGTTTTTGTCTTTTGATAAATCTTGAAGGAGATACTAGGCTTTTAGGACTTTCAGATATGTTGCGGATTTTGATTTGATTTGGGATTTGGGATTTGTCCTTGATTTTGATTTCAATTTTGATTGCTTTTGATTTTGAATGAATAGACCCTAAGATGTTGGATGATTTATCTAAGGGATAGATTTGTTCAAAGGATGATAATTTGAATATGTGTGGGGAGAAGGATGCATCTACCCACACCTATTCAAACAAGATGTTAGTTTCACTAAGCATATGAAGAAGGATTCATCTACATATACTAAGCTAAACAAGATGATTTTGATAAGTTTGACTAAGCATATGCAAAAGGATGCATCTACACATACCTAGCCAAAGGTGATTTTGTTATGGATTTCAAGGATGTTGTCCAAGGATTTTGATTTTTCCAAAAAGCCTAGCATTAAGGATGATTTCAAGATTTTCCAAAAGGTGATGGTGAGATGAATTTGCTTTGATGTTTGGAGGATGGGTGAAAAGGATTTTGATTTGCTTTTGATCCAAAGATGAAGCTAAAAAAAGACACTTTGTTTTCCTAGACCTAGGTATTGAAGAGCATACAATGCTTCTATAGACCTTTGTAACCAAAGAATGATCCAATTTGAACATGCATTTTTGGATTTTGAACCAAGGATTTTTGTTTTGAACTTCTTGAGAATCGTGAGGCTTCAACACACATGAAAGTTCATTTTTACTTAGCTTTGCTTAATGGCTTTATTTTACCACAAACACTTTCTTTGATTAAGTTTTCCAAACTAAGTGTCCAATGTCTTGATTTCTTATCATCCCACAAGGTATGTTGTGTGGAATTTTGATGAACTCAAGGAAAGGGTTTACCTATTGTTTACTTTAGTAGACAAATTGAGATGTAATCCAATGTTTAGAAACCTCTAAGGATGTGACTCCCAAGGGCAAGCAATAACATATGGATTGAGTCAATTGTATTTGTCTTCAAAAGGGTTTGAAATTTTGGATGATGATGTTAAGTGTTTGTTTTCAAGGTGTTTTCGTACAAGCAAAGTATTTTGAAACCATTTACAACCTTATGGATGTGTAAGACAATATTTGTTGGATTCCCACTTGGACAAGTCCAGCTACGCTTATCTCTAGTAAATGGTTAGATTCTTGACCCCATTGACTCCCCTCCACGGCTCATTAACGTCAATCAGGGCAGACAAGCATCATCACCCATGAAACTCCCATGGCATGCTTTCCATTTCTACTAAAAGATCGTAAAAGTGTGGGGTGGCTTCAGAATGACCATTCTTGCACCAACAAATAGATCAAAGGATTTTGAAAATTTCTAGAACACGGTTTTTAATAAGGACTTTCCGTTCATGGAGATTGACCCATACGGCAAGAGTCCCCTTTTGGATACATCTTGTTAGAATCAACTGCATGATATTGGCGTTTACTCCAATATCCACATTTATATCTCGGTTAGAAATACTCTTGGATTTAGAGTCTTACCGGTTGAGTCGTTCCCTTGGGTGAGTACTTTTTCCCCAAGCCAGGCCCTCTAGGATAAACAAAAGTGAATAAAGAACAATATTCGTAACTCGATCAATCTTTGTTGGCAACAAAGAGAGAGAATATATGCAATAATGCCCCCACTCACACTCGCACAAGATATTCAATTTTAAACCCAAATCGAAGTGTGGAGGTGATTGCTTTATCTCAACCTAAAATCATGAAAAAGGCCTTTTGATTCTCAAGATTGCTATAAAGCGTGAGAGAAGCGCATACGTCCTTTTTCAATGAGGTTAGTTCAAGTAATCCCTCATGAAAACAAAGTTGCACCTTTTTTTAAAAAAATCCACAAAGCAAAATGTGAGTTCTTTTTAAGCACCAAAAGACAAGTGAGAGATACTTTGTTCAATTTTTTAACCAAAGAAACAAAATCTAGTAAGTTGCATTCCTAATGTTCATTTTAGCCTTTGCAAGAAGAAATTGAAAAGATTCTTTTTAAACCCAAACGAAATTAGTGTCCTAAGAAAGAAAAGATAACAATTTCTTGAAAAAGTGTTAAACAAACACTAAAGTGTTTAAAAACACTTTGATTTTGCAAAATATTATCCTCATGCTTCTCCTTTCTTCATTTTCGATTTCCAACCTACAAATGAGAAAACCAGTCAGATTCTAGAAAATACAGAGATTAAAAAGCAGAAAACAGAATATAAATTGATCATTAATCAAAAGACACGTGCTAAAATTCCATTTCCACTTTTTACTCCACGCGTCTCCTTGACTTCACGTCGTGGTTGCCCGATCCACAGTTTTTAAATTCCTGTCAGTCAAACAGTCAAGCGATGGAGTTAAAAATTCAAATTTTTTAGGCGCGAAGAGTCCAACGTCACACTTTGAGTTTCCTGCGGTGCTATATAGCGACGTTGAAGGGTCAGCGGCGCCAAAATAGCGACGTTGAGCTCTCAGCGTTGGAATTTTCCTGTGTATGAACAAAAACGCGAAAATTTGTGAGAAAAGCGATAAAGAGATGATATCAGCCTCCTTCAGCACCAAATGTATTGAACCCCAATCAAAATACCTACAAAACACAATAAACAAACACATTAGAAGATCATATGAAAGTGAGAACAAGGATTCCCCATGAAATCCATTAGCAAAGCTTAAAATAGGAAATAAAGCAAGAA